>MOOC01000071.1:0-283410 GCA_023376865.1 Colletotrichum filicis
GTTCGATGCCGAGGTCGGGCCCGGTGCTGCTGGCGCTGCCGCCGGGGGCGGAGGGGGAGGTGCAGGAGGAGAGGGTGTCCCAGAGTTCGAAGAAGGATGTTGCGAAGAGGGTTTGGGAGATGGGGGTACCCTAACCCTAACCCTAACCCTAACCCTAACCCTAACCCTAACCCTAACCCTAACCCTAACCCTAACCCTAAGTACTAGCGAGTATAACTAAGGAATAAAAGCTACAATACTAAGACTTTAACGACTTATTTTTAAAAGAGAAGGCTATTTTGCTATTAAATAAAGTACTATATAACTATTATATTAAACTAGACGACGCTATGCCTATCCTATAGGGACCTATTTACTTATTATCGAACTATAAGCTCGAGGTCTTATAAGATTGTTTAATAAAAGTAGAGGCTAGGGGCTAGATACGCCCTTTTATAAGCCCGGCCGGAGTACCTATTCTTTTTATATTTAAAAAAGGAGAAGAGCTATAACTTTATATTAATTATAGAGTAATTAATAAAATTATATAAAAAGATAGAACGCCGCTATTACTAATTAAAGAAATACTAAATAAACTATTTAATACCTCTATATTTATAAAGCTAGACCTTAAGAACGCATATTACTATATATATATAGCCGAGGGTAACGAGTAAAAGACGGCTTTTTATACTAAATACGGGTAGTTTAAGTACTTAGTTATACTTTTCGGGCTAACTAACGTACCCACGACTTTCTAAGCATATATTAATAACGTTCTAAGTAGCCTAGTTAATACCGTTTATATCGTATACTTAGATAATATTTTAATATATAATAATAACTACGTAGTGCATAAAGAGTACGTACGTAGCGTATTATAGAGATTATAATAATAAAACTTATATTTAAATAATAATAAATACGAGTTCTATATATTATATATAGGATTCCTAAGGTATATTATATTTAATAAAAGTATAAAAATAGAACCCGCGCGTACTAAAGCTATAGTAAATTAGCTACTTCTAAGGAGCGTTAAAAATATATAAACGTTCCTTAAATTTACGGGGTTCTACTATAAATTTATTAGTAACTATACTAAGATAACCGTACCTTTAACAAACTTACTAAAAAAGGTAAAGCTAGGATAGTTAGAGTTACTAATACTTACTATAAAATTATTTAAGAGGCTACTAGTAATATTTACTAATATACTAATATTATAATATTTTAACCCTACCCTACTTACGCAGTTATAAATAGACGCTTTAGCTCGAGCTATCGGCTTAGTAATTACGTAATTATTTAAGGGTAATTAGTACCTAATTATTTATAAGTTAAGGAAATTAATAAATACGGAGAGCCGCTATAGCATAGGGGATATAGAACTATTAGCTATTATAAATATACTAAGAAACTAATAATATTACCTTACTTATAACTAAGATTAGGTCGTAGTATTTATAAACTATTTTAACCTATAGTTCTTAAATACTAAAAAAAGGCTAAATAGGAAATAGCTACGCTAGCTAAATAAACTCGTAATATTTAAAATTAAAATTAGGTTTAAGCTAAGTATTAAGAACTTAGTAAATAGATTATTACGAAGACCTAATTATAATAAAAGTAGTAATAATAACGGAGCGGAGGAGCTATTATTAAAGATAAAAGAAGACTTATATAACGCTAAAAATATATAAGAGCCTCTTAAAGTTATAGTAATAAAGTATATAAGAACGAGTTATAGGAGCGGCTCCTAAGTAAAAAGAATAATAAGTATTTTAAAAATAGAACTAGTAGTAATATAGAGAAGTAAGTAAAGGAGGTTAAGAGCTCTAGTTTAAGGGAGCTCTAAGGAGTACTTTAAGAAGTATAACGGAGCTACGAGCCTAGGGTATTAGAATTATAATATAATACTCGGGGAGCTACTTAAGCCTATTACTAAAACTATAAATTACGAGCTACTTATTTTATAGGACTTTAATATAATAAGAGTATTTAAAATAGTATTTAGTAAAAAGGGGTTATTAATAATAAGTTAATTACGGGCTACTTAATAAGAAGACGCTTTTATAAGAAATAAGTAGTAAACTAAAAAGAACCGACGGCCTCGCTTAGTTAAGAAGAAGTAGTAATAGAGCTAAGTATATAACTTAAGAGGGTTATTATATTATAATAGCCGCGCCTACGTACCGCTATATAAGGGGCTAAAAAGAGAGGTTATTAAAGTATATTATAATATACTTATAATAAGATATTATAATATAAAGCGGACGATAGTATTACTAAAACGCTATTATTATTAGGATAGAGTAAGTAGGGATATAAAAAGTTATATTAATATTTATATAGTATATTAATAAATAAAGCCTCGTTACTATAAGCTATATAGCTTATTACGCCCCCTATTTATTCTAATTAGGCTATAATAAGAAATATTACTAGACTTTATTACGGGCTTACCTATATTAACTATACTAATCGGGAGGCGCCCTTATAACGCAATACTTATTATAATAAACCGATTTATAAAATATAATATTTATATTACTACGAGGACGACCCTTATAACCTAGGGATTTATAAACCTCCTATTTATAAAGATCTTTATAAAGTTTAGAATACTTAAAAAGATCGTCTCTAATAGGGGTTCGTTATTTATAAATAAGTTTTAAACTTATCTTTACTACTTCTTAGTAATAAAGAGGTATTTTAATACCGCGTTCTATTTATAAATAAATAGTTAAATAAAATAATAAAACTAATACTTAGAGTAGTACCTTTACTACTTTTATACCTAAGATTAATTAAATTAAGTATAACGTTTTTACTTAGCTAAGTTTATATATAATAATACTTAGTACTTATTAATCCGTAAAATACTTACTAAGGCCCTACTCGGGTTCCTATTTACCTACCCTATATCGATCTTAATAGGGACTTGAGATAATATATAGAATATCTTAGCTAAGGAGCGTACGGCCTAACTATAAACTAACTAAAAAGCTCTATAACCCCTTATATAAAAAGTACGTAAGATATATAAGTAATAAGCTAATAAAGCTAAGATAAATATATTATATAAAGTAAGTAACTAAGTATTATTATTAAAAAAGAATATTAAGAAGTAGCGCCCTAGTTAGAAATTAGTTAATAAGTATTTAGGGCTATTCGAAATTAAATTAATAATTAAAATAGTAGGGGTTACTTATTAATTAGACGTACCGACGTAGTATAAAATATATAACATATTTTATATATCCCTATTTAAGCCGTATTAATACTATAAAGAAGCCCTTCGAAAGCCCTTACTTATTGGGGATATAAATAGGGGGCTATTTTACGAAATAAAAAATATTATATAATATAGAGGGCTAAAGAGAAAGCGATAATACTTAATTAAATAAAAGGGATATAGTAGTAACGAAGATATATAAGAACTAGCTAAGTATATTAAAAACGTAGTATTAATTAAGATATATAAAAAACGAGTTTTAATTAAGTAGCGCGCCCTAGCTCTTAATAAGCTTAATAACGTAGCGAACTAGTTATTAATAATAAAAGAAGGGGGCTATATAGCTATAACTAAGTAGTATAAATATATTAACTATAAGTAGCTTACCTAATCCTTAGGACCTACGGGAGGACCGCCCTTATATATAAAGGGACCACCCTTATCCTTATCCTTAGGATTATTAAAGAAAAAGTAGTTATTTTATTATTAATAAATTTATAAATAATTAGCTACGAATATAGAGCGTAAGCGGGGTAACTATACCCCTTTTAAAATATTATTTAAGTAGCGCACTTTATTATAAATAGTACGTAGTAGTGCGATTATTATGTTATTATAGGACGAGGACGTAGTATAAGAGGAGCTTATAATTATTTTATTATTATTACTATTAATAATAAGGGTAAAACGGGCCTCCTTACCGGCGCGCTTAAGCACCCTCTACGCATTATTAATAGTAATTCTATAAGTTTATTAGAACTATAAAATAATATTAATAACCTAAGTAGTAGTAATAATAGAGTAATAATAAAGTAATAAACCTCTAGATTATAAACGTTATTATTTAAAATAAGAGCGGTACTCTAGAGGGTTCGTACTATAAACTCCGTAAACTTAGGGACTTAAGATATTATTAATTAATACGTAAAAAGAGTAATAAAATAATAATAGCACTAAGCGCTTATTATATCCTTATAAAAATAGTTTTATATAGTATACTCTATATAACGCGCACCGGATCCTAAAAAAGTATTAAATAAAAGAGCGAACTAGGGGCTATAAATCACCGACCTAGCTAATTATAATACTTAACTTATAAATTAAGTAACTTATATATAACGTAAGTAAGGTAGGGTAGCGAGCGTACTTAGCTAATTATAATCTTCTTAGCGTTCGCCTTTTTCTTCTTTTTAATAAAAGTCTATAATAGTTAGTATAAGTAGTATATAAATAGTAATATACGTACGAAGTTAGGGCGAGTATAAGGAATATTAGGCTTTTTAAATAGACGGCTACTACTACTACTACCGGGTATACCCACAGCGCTAATAACCGGTCCGTTATTAATCGTAACGACGCTACTAAAAGGAGCTATACTTAAACTAAAATAAAATTAATAGCGAACACGGTATAACTCTAAAAGAGACTAACTTAAATATAGGGAGTATAAGAGATTAAGGGATCTAAAAAATATTTATTAGTTATAAAATCTACGTAATAAGGAAGTAGCGTAGACGCTAAAAAAAGTAAGAGACTATATATAATTAGGATAATTATAAATAAAAAAAAAAGAGAAATTGGGAATCGTAGTAGCTTAGAAAGGGGTTAATATTAATAAATAAAAATAAAGTAACGACTACCTAAGTACTAGTAATTATAAAAACGAATTATAAGTAAGAGCGACCTAGGTATAGAATTATAGAACTAACTAAATCTATTATCTAGAGTAAGGGGTTTATACTTAGGTTAATAAGTACCGCTTCTACCCGCCCTCGTACTATATATTAAAAAACTTTATTAATAAGGGATTAACGTAGTATATACGAACTACGAGTAGCCTTTAGGACGAAGCCTAGGGGAGGGAGTACCCTATTAAGCCTCGCTAATTAGACCTCGTTAGTTAAGGGATAGCTCGGGGGGTATAAAGAGGGGGACTAAGTAATAAAGGAGTAGCTTAGGTATATATAGAGCGCTAATAGTATACCTCGAGGAAGGGTAGATTTTAGTAATTCATTTTTTGGACCCTAATAGCAGTTGGCCTCTGTGAGCTTCTTCCCTATGTCACATACCTATTGACAGTCAATGATTGATATAGAAGTTCGGCCATTGAACAACCCGGCGTTATACCCGAATGACATGATGCGGGCTGAACTAATGTCTTTTTCGGTCGAGAGGAAGGCTTTTGGCCAGAAAAGGTCAAGGTCTCTACCCTTGGACCATGTTGTTTGGCTCGCTCCGCCAAGACCATGAATGAACACAACGTCTGCCCTAGATTTACCTACCGGAGCATGTAACACAGTGATGCCCCGAGGATTCTTGGTTGCACGTAGGCCCGTCGCTTGTGTCATGCTTCGACTTGGTGATGCCGAGGTCTGGTTCTGACTCGTGATAGGAGCAGGTATCGTATGGTCCAGACCCGAGTCTTCCCCTGACTCTGCGGACTCTGCGGGAATGGTTTCCTTACTTTGAACTGATTTTCGGGATCGGAAGGAGCTCCAGGTACTACTGGGTGCTGAACTAGTCCTGGGCTCCTCTTCGACGCCGAGTTTTCTCAGACCTAGGGCCTTGCGTATGCCGAGTGAGGGAGGCTATCAAAACATTAGAACGTGTACAGGAAGGCCGAGAGTACCACGAGAGGGCATTAATCAGAAAGATTAGTACCATGATTTTAGACCGAATTGCTCAGATGTTATGTGTGCTAGGTAAAAATGCAGAGGGACGGTTTAACGCCAAGTCCTCGGGAATTCACTACCTAAGGGCTGACCGATCGGGGGCGGGGAGATTTGCAAGCTTTAACAGGTGGTGATTGAATGGGTTGGCGGTTTGATATGCCCCAAACTGATCCTCTGCTTCAAGGCAAAGGGCCACGTGCACGCCAATTTTGTTTCTAAGCGTGAGACCAAGCGAGCTGGAATAGAGACCGGCCAAACTAGCAGCAAGGCACCTTGTCTTATGGCAATCGCTGATGACCTGCAAGTGTCATGGTGCAGAGCAACCACGCCTCCCGACTGCAACGTCTGGTGCACTTTCGGTATGACAGTAATGGCCTTTCCCTCTCCCTCGACTGCTCAGGCTACTCAAGCACGCCAAGAATGTGGAGGGTGGTCTAACGTGCTAAGCAGTGGACAGGAGATTATTGGATCCACTGTACTGTCTGGACAACACAACCATGCCGGGATGTACAAGGAATTAGGGCATGGCCAAGAGTGATGTATCGGAACATCAAACCCGGGCGGCTAGCACGTATGCACCACGTTAACTCGCCGGGATACAACCACATTGAACTAAGCACCTCTTCAGACTCTTGCGGCGCAGCAGCGAGGTCTCATGCAGTAAGAACGGATACTTAGCCACATCGGGGTACTGAATCACAATCATTGGTCCAATTCTGCCACTTTCTGTGCCCTGCAGCTTCTGACTGCATGCGATCAAGAACTAATACAAGCACCAAGTCGCATTATGGACGAGGCTTGAGAGCTCCTGTCGTGTTAGATACTACCTTTCCCTTTGGGCGTTGATGATTTACCGGAGAGTCTCAATCCTTCGAAGTGTCTCTGAGACGCTGGCACGCTGGCACGCTGGCACGCTGGCTAGTTGACTACACAGTAAGTAGCTAACTCGGTTTTTCGACAGCCCCTGCATTAACCTTGACCAATCACATGAGACTTGGGTCGTGGCGTTATGTTGTGCGACACCATGCCGCCTCACTTTTCATTCCCCCGACGTTTGGATACATGTTGGCAAATTACTTAGCCAGATCGCGGCGCTGATCGATGGCAGGCTTCTAGGCGCGGAACGCTTTCAAGCAAACGACTCACTAGGAAAGCATTATTCGGAACCTGAGTTGCCAAGGACGCCCCATAGAGTTACTTTGTCTTCTATTCCCCCCAATTTTGACTTCCCCCGATCATCTATCTCTCCCTTTTCATATTCTCTTTCTTTCATAAAAGCTACGGGAGTTGCGGAATCAGAGGCATCTTTCTTTATATATGAAATCGAAATATAAGTGAAACAGCCAGCATACCTCAGTCGACTACACAACTCGCCCCAGCGTCGATACAATGCCTCTTCATATTACGCAGAGAAAAGAAGGGATTTTGGCGGAGATCGAAGGGGATTTCCCCCTCGACCTGGCAGTCTACGGAGGTAAGGATATCAAGCACCGACTACACCTCGCAATTTGATGATCGCTAGTCTGACTCTTCGGCACCCAAACTTAGTTTTGCCAATCGGATCGAAGATTGTGACGGCCGAGTCTTACGGGGATTCGGTGTGGACCCAAACGGGGCGCATGACAGTTGAACTTCCCGACGGAGATGTGAAGCAATATTTCCTTAAGGTATCGTACTGTATTTGCCAAAATATCTGAATACTCTTCACTTCAACCTAATGTTCACCATTGACTCTGGATGACAGTTAGCAGTCGCCGAAAATGGCCGACAGCTATGTCGCGGTGAACACTATGCCATTAGTCTCATCAACGCTCTTGTTCCCGGTATGGTACCTAGGGCCGTAGCCTGGGGCAAGTATTCTTTTAGCCCGCCAGATACTTTCTTCTTCATCGAAGAGTTTCATGACTTAGACATGAGTCTTCCCAATCCCAGAAAGCTAGCGCAGCGAGCAGTTCAGCTACATAGCCAAGTCTCCCCAAACAGCAAATTCGGCTTCGAGGTTGCTACTTTCGACGGAATCGCTCCACATCCTGAAGGCTGGGAAATCAGTTGGAGGGTGTATTTCACTCGGGTTCTGCGCAAGTCAGTAGAGACAGATGCCGCGGCAAATGGAATTTGGCCCGAGTTATCTAAAGCAGCCGAGCACCTCCTGGAATTTGTCGTCCCGGGTCTTCTAGACCCACTACAGCTTGGACCGAATCCCATCGAACCCCGTCTCATCCATGGAGATCTTTGGGGAGGCAACATTGGCACAGATGAAGAAACTGGCGAGATCATCTTCCTTGATGTCGGTTGTTTTTACGGGCATAACGAACTAGATCTCGGAATGTGGAGGCGATATGGTGCGCAGAACCTAGGTCAACGCTACCTTGACGAATACAAGCGCATATTTCCACCATCGGAACCACAAGAAGGTTTCGATGACCGGAACAGGCTTTACAGCATGAAGTTCGATCTCAATGCATCTGCTGGGACGCCAAACGAGAAAGCCAGAAACACGTGAGTACAATGCTATTACCCCCATATACTTTTGATGCGACTCGATAGTGGTCTAATGGTTACGAGCTATAGTGCTTTCAACAACATGCTTTATCTCATCGAGAAGTACATCGACACGCCGGTTGAGGGCTTGCCGAAATATGATAAAACCAAAGACCCCTCTGCTGGCAGTGGTTACATATACGCGAATAAATAAGCCTCCCGTTTAGTGCACGGATTAATTCTCCAAGTAGTCTCAAGACTTTTTTCTATTTCCTACAGTTGTCCTAGGTGGCATCCTTCTCATAGCTCTCCGCTTCCTGTTCTTCGTGAGGTCCTATCAGGCCACGTTTGATGTCGATACAAATAAACCTTAGGATGTACCATAGCATGTAATTGATGCGATCGGGAGCTGTCTATAGTTATCCCTTGATCCCCGAGTCGACAGGAAATGATTTTGTCTCAATCACAGAAAGCGAACATGAATAGTAATGCATCCTCGCGCACTTTGCAGTTCTACTTTAAACCACAACTACTTTTCGTGAAGGGGAGAGTATCCATCTGTATCTAAGATTCGTGTCTTGAGGAGAGTATCCTCGAACTCTCCAGTTACAGCTGGACCCTGTAACTTTGATCTCTACTCGTGGTGCTCATCAAAAGTTCGATGAAATATATCGATTCGATTCCGGAACTGGGATCTCAGATTGTACACGTAGAAGCATTTTGTTTCGAATTGGGCACTTCGCACTCGTATCTAAGAACAGTAAGACTCGCCACATGTTGATTGCGTCTTCTGTAGTGGCGACTGCAAAGGCATTCAGATACAGTCATTCGAGGCATCTTAGATCCCGACAGATTATAATTACCTTTCTCCCATTAATGTCAGCATCTGAGCTTCATCTCACGCCTAAAGAGACCCGCAGGCTACGGTGTAAGTTGATCTTTTAATAGCACATACCTTGGCAAGGGGTTGCATGTCTTGTTCCAGTGGCCATACCACATTGAGGGGCGAAGTGTTGAGTAGTGACAAGGTGGTTGTGATGCATGCGAGCAAGTGAGCGGGCGTAAACGCACCAGTCAAAGTCGTGGATGTGATGAGGTGACTTGCATACATGATGCAAGTTGAGGAAGAGATTGGCAATTTCCTAGTCTTGGCAATACGCCATGCGCTGATCAGACCACTTTGAACAAACAAGTACTTGGCAGACACTGTTTAACTCCATCGTTTTGCATTACTAGAGGATTGCCGCAGTATATATAGACGCTACCCTGCCCTCGAATTCCACACTATTTAACCTCAACCCTTTTCTCACCTATCCTTTCCTCTATTCTACCCTCTCCCTCGTTAAGGGATTACTAAAATCGTAGTTTTAATAGCTTATTAATAAGCTAGTACTACTATCTAAAGGTAAATAACCTACGTTTATATATAGGTACCGGGAGTCTTATTATTATAAAAATAGTAATAAATATACTAGAGTACTTAAGAGAGCTTTTTAATAAATTTTTAATACTATTTAAAACTATAGTCCTCGAGCTATAAGAGGAAGCCGAGGCGTTATATTAATACGGCCCTATTTATCTTATTAATATTAATAATAGTTTTTTTAGTATAAAATATATTACTAATACTCTGCGGCTACGTTACTACGCTTCGTAAATTATACTTAATATTAATAAAGATTTTAGTATTATTTCTTAGTTTATTTCTTAATTTCTTTATTAAAGCCGTTATTATAAAGTTAGTTTAGTTATTAATATTTTAATAAGTATTTTAACTTAACTTAGAGGCTCTTATAGCCTTTAAAAAAAGGTTTTTAAAGGACTTATAATTAGACTTTTTATTTATTATAAATAAAGCTATTACGGTTAAAGTTATAATAATTAAAACTATAGTACTACTTATAAACCTTAATAGTAAGTAGTTAGTAATATAGTTATCTTTCTTTTATAATAAGCTTAAAAAAGTATTTTAATTTAAATACTAAATAAGTACTATATTATTTTATTAAAACTATATTCTTATACTTATAACTTAGAAAGAATTAACTTTCTTTAATAATAAGGTACTCAGAAGTACTTAGCGGAAACAGGGACGCGGAGAAAGCGGAGGCAGTGTGCCGCTCTTAATTGTGAAGTACCGTGCCCACCTACTGATAGATCACAAAATCAGTGAATTCGATCGGTCAGCATAGTGATACTGCCAGCGGGACTTCTCGGCTGGGCTTCTGTTGTTAGCAGGCAAATACAACTCGTACCTCGGCTCAAGTGCTTAGATTGTCATTGATTCAGCCGATTGCGCCAAATCTCAAATTCGTCGTTTAGAGAAAAAGAATTCAAACACCTTATCGAGACTTAGTCCCGCTCATTAGTCCAATTTCGTACTATAATTTACTAAGAAGCAGCCACATCATCTTCAGCGAAAACTTTTCTATCTTCAATATGCCACCAGCTAGGTCAGATTGCTCTAGTGTAGCTGTGATCGGCTGCGGCCAATGGGGCTCGAATCTCATCCGAGTCTTTGCCGACTCTGGGACACTGAGCGCTGTCTCTGACGTCAATCAGGCCAGGGCCAAGGATGCTGCGGAACTTCTACGAGCCACCCATAACCACCTCATACCAACTCGCGACTGGGCCAGTATTTTAGCTGATCCGTCTATCACCGCAATCGTGATTGCAACACCTGCAGCTTGTCATGCAAATATGGCTGTCGAAGCTTTGAGTGCTGGAAAACACGTCTTCATCGAAAAGCCTTTAGCTCTAACTGTTTTGGAGAGCAAGCGAGTACAAGCAGTGGCTCATCAGACACAAAGGATAGCCATGGTCGGCCATACCTTTCGCTACCATCCAGCCTATCAAAAGCTCAGGGACCTTGTGAAGTTGGGAGTTCTAGGAAAGGTTTTGCAAATTCAATCACGTCGGCTTGCCTTCGGGAGAATTCGTCATGATGAAAACGTTTTTTGGAGCCTAGCTCCTCATGATATATCCATGATTCTAGGTCTCTTCGACAACGTCGAGGCTGCAGTTGTTCAGACTTACGGGGAAAGTCTGTTACGCCCAGGCACCACTATCTTGGACACGGTCAACGCCCATTTCAAGCTCTCTAATGGGGTGAGCGCTGAAGTTCACGTGTCATGGTTGAACCCTCATAAGGAACGAAAGATTACGGTGATCGGAGAGGAAGCAACAGCTGTTTTTGACGATACAGAGCCATGGGAGTCTAAGCTTCGTCTGTTCAAGAACAAGATCGACTGGACGAGCGGTCATCCGGAGGCACCAGACGGCCGAATGGAGGTTGTAACTCTGGAGAAGGTCGAGCCGCTCGCCATTGAATGCCAGCACTTTCTTGAGTGCATTGGTACTGGCAAAGTCCCAGAGACTGATTTGGCCGAGGGCATAGCCGTTGTTGGCGTACTCGAAGCCGTTGAAAATCAGCTACGAATGCGGTCGTCCCTTCGACAACCGAGCGCCTTGACTGTCAGATTACATCTAGATCCGAAGGCAGAGGTCCCCAATGAAATTCCACCTCCGACATTGCCGGACAAGATTGTCAAAATCTCCATCATTGATCTCCAGTCTCAGATGCGCCGAATCCAACAGCCCCTTGAACGGAGGATGTCCCAAGTCTTCAATCACATGAAATTCATCATGGGACCCGAGGTGTACGAACTCGAAGAAAGACTATGTGCTTTGACAGGAGCTACGAACGCAGTCACCTGTGCAAGCGGCACCGACGCCTTGACATTGGCAATGTTAGCCCTTGGAGTTGGTCCTGGAGATGCAGTTCTCGTGCCAGCACTAACCTTCATAGCTTCTGTGGAGCCAGTGGTTTTGCTTGGCGCTGTTCCAGTGATCGTGGATGTGGAATCACAGACATTGACCATCAATCCGGCTCAAATTGGCGCAGGTGTTGCCGCTGCACGAAAGGCCGGTCTTAGGCCTGTCGGTGTCATTGCTGTGGATTTGTTCGGGACACCCGCAAATTACAACGGTATTCGTTCTGCCATGTCTGAGTTAGAAGACGAGTGTCTATGGATTATCGCCGACGCTGCCCAGAGCTTTGGAGCAAGTGTTAATGGGGCGAAAGTTGGCACATTGGCCGATATTACCACGACCAGTTTCTTCCCTTCCAAGCCCTTGGGCTGCTACGGAGACGGTGGAGCGGTATTTACCAACAATCCGAAGACTGCTTCTATGCTCCGGTCTTTGCGCCTCCATGGGCGAGACGAGAAGGATAAATATGACAATGTCCACATAGGAGTCAATAGCCGACTCGACACCATACAGGCAGCGATTCTCCTTTGCAAGCTCGATATCTTAGCTGACGAGATAGCTTTGAGACAAGTGGTAGCGTCTCGTTATACCAGCCTGCTCCTAAACGAAGTCGACGACAATAATGGGCCGAATGCAACTCTCTGTCGGCCAGCCGCTCTGCCACTCGACGGGACCGTATCGGCGTGGGCAGCTTACACGATTCGAACGACTGACGTGAAACGGTCGCATATTCGAGCGCTGCTGCATCAGAACGGCATTGAATCCGTCGTTTACTATCCCATTCCTGTCCATCAGCAGGCCGCCTATCGGAACTTTCCGGTCGCGAATGGTCACTGCCCTGCAGCCGAGAGCGCTTGTCGCGAAGTGATCAGCATTCCGATGCATCCATATCTTGAAGCCAGCGAACAAGCGCATATCAGCTCTTTGTTAGTGGGAACAACTTGAACGCTATTGCGTTATATGCACTTCGTAGTCGAGATCATTCAATATTCCAATACATCACGACATCAGACGAAACAATATGTCCCGACCTCTGCGCCTCAAGTGCCCTAAAGATGCTCAGCCTGCATTCATTGTATTCGCATCTGTGTAGGTCGCTTTCATCACACTTGCACGCAAACCCTTCAATTGCCTTTTGCAAGTAAGGTATATCAATAGGTCATCCAAGATCCCAATATGTTTGTTGCAAGATGAACTTAGGAAAACTTATTATTCTGATATTCAAGGATATTGAGTTTTGATCCACGAAATTTACCAATATGAAAGTAAAGCTTTTCACCCGTCCGAAATAGTCTTCGACCTAATATTGTGATTTCCTAGAGAAGTTTCGAGCATGTGCCTTATTCATCATCCAGGTTAGTCATTTGATAGCGCGACACTTGGTGGACAAGGGGCTACATCATATTATCGGAGTATAAGGGGGCAGTAGTAAGGCCGCCGCCCCTCTGCTTGCTAACATAATGTCCGTTTATCTTAACTTCTCTGCTGGACGAAGAAAACGGCCAGGGATGTGGACTCCTTAGCCGCGTTAACATATAGTAATCAAACCAGGAACATAAATGCACGAAGACGTATGACAACACAACAGCAGTGTCCAGTATTCCAACCCACTTGATAGCATACCTAGTTAGAGGTTTCAGGGTTTCATACATCCGGTCCCTTAGCAAGAGTCGAAACTTCAGCGCGCGACGGCAATAGCAAGCAGGGCCGAGGTGACCATACAGAACCCCTCAACCCTCCCCGACGAGTTAAACCAAATCCACCTTGCCTTTACTAGGCATATACCAAATCACGGCTTTATCTTCTCATAAATAATAATCTAAGGAGCGGTTGTGGTATCGATCATAGAAGACAGTATCATGTTAGCTTATCAACCTAGGCCTAGAATTTAGTTTTTGGGATGGATACCGTAGGCTGAACGATATGTCGTTCATAGCTTCCATGAACAATTAAAATAAAGTGTAGTCTCATCTTTCATTTGTTGTGAAGTACTTAGACGTTCTTTTTAAAGCTACTTCAATAGTGTATTCTGGGAATAGTCATGCTATCGACTCTTCCCTTTTTCATTAGTACCAAAATTAGCATGGCCAGACTTACCCCTCTGCAACACCGTTTTGAATTCTGATATCGCTTTTTCTCTGAGCGTACAAATAGCCGTCGTGTTTCTTCTTTCGTAGCAAGGTCTTTTGGGGACTTCGAGTCGGCTTGATGCCGTTGAGTTGCTCATATAGGTTTTCTCCTTGTAAACTCCAAGTCGCGAGTCTAGCTACTCTTTACAATTGTCCCATCCATTCACCAACATAACACATTTATAATAGTGCTCGATCAGTACGGGTTTGGATTCGACGACAGCCATTCTTGAATTCTAACCCATTAACATCAGTCTGTCACTTTATCGACGTTGCGCATATCTAGTTCAGATCGAGTCATTCTAAAGCTTCTGCAAACAACTTTAGTAGGGGGTATCAATCAGCATTTCACGGCCTCCATCAGGATATTAAGGATACATGATATGCATGCCATTCAAAATGCCGCAGCTACATGAGCGAACAGCCGCAGTTTTGCCTCCCAGAGCATGGCCCCATTCTAGATCGCCATCTTGAACGTTTCCCAATATGTATGTGCGTACTTCTGGCCAGGCGCATCCAAGAATGATGTTGAAATCAGTGCGCCAAGATCATTCTTGTTGTTCACAAGCTTAATGACAACATTGATGAAGGAACCTCTGACTTTCTTATCTATTGCAATAATGGCTCTGCGGATCAGCAAAGACAAGGCTGTGAGGTCGTCGCTCTCGAGAATCTCCTTGATGGGGTGCTCTACCTGGATGAAGCTGAGGAACCTGCTGCCCATGGCTTCCGGGTGGACCGATGGCCGAATTCGTGTTTGGCCGTCGATGGCGATATTGAAGACAGATTTCTCGCTCTCGTCCAGCTGGGCCACATCGAACGGTGCTGCCATTATGCTCCGCCAGATCAAAGCTGAGAGAGCGTTGTTGGTCGATACATGCGATCCGTCTTCCCTTTGAGGCTGCGTGTCCTTCTTTATTCTCTTCAAAGATTCTGGGGATAGATAGAGGATTTATCTGATATGGCCATCCGTTGTCTGATTGTAGATGTATTAATTGAGGACCAGCATCTTTAGGTGCAGAATTGTAATAATTGATGCAGGCTTTGGGTTTCACTGATCTCATTGATACATAAGTATTTGACGTCTCTCCTCCCACCTCCGAAAACGCAAGTCAGTATCCCGAAACTTAAAGCTCAATCGTGCGATCTCAATAGATCCTTGGATTACTGCAAGGAAGCTCACAGGAGCACCTTGTCTTATCCCTCCAATGGTTGCCTAGAACATCATGTTGAATGTCGCCAGTGTTGGTGCACCGAAAGTTATACGGATCTGCCACACATTTATTTCGAAGGCTCTTCTCACTGCAAACAAAAATGAGGGCTACGCCAAGGTTGGGGTTTGGGTCTCGTTGGTGACTGGAGGAACCGAAGTGGTCTTAACCATGTTGGTGGTCAGGAAGATGAAGAGCGCCATGAGAGTCAGAAATTTTGGAATTGACTGGATGGAACGAAAACTGGCGGCTACCTTGGCAGGAAGAATACTTAAGTAGTTTGAATGAAGGATCCTATCAGGATTACGGTGTAGTAATTGTTTTGGAGAAGATGGGTATGACTCTAGAAACGAGAGATGATTGTGATTGCGCTATTTCTTATGCGCTAAAGAGAGGAAGAAGTTAAGCCTTTATAGTTTTTCAATTTTTGTTTTCAGTCCTTATCTAATTGCGATTGTTCGTAAAAAGAGCTGTATACATCGATGGCCCGAAGCCTTGCTCTAAAAAGAGTTTGTTAGAATCAAGTGAGGTGTCTTAACACACCTGCAGGGATTATAGTTATGGAAGGAATATTGACCTGTACCCAGCATATACAGATTTCCCACACAAGGTACGACAGGCCACAAGTGTCTAGACGTCCCGAATTCAGGTGGATGAATATGACAGACTTATCTCTTAAGTTCTGTTGGCACTGTCCAACCCTGACCTTCCAGTGCGATTTGACCATAAGTCAATAAGGGAGAACGTTTCGGCACCGCTTTCAATACTCTGAGATGGTGGAATTCTCGGCAAACAATTGTGAAGATATGTCCTCCTTAGGTTGGGAGTAACCACCAATAGCAATTCGATCTTCCGTTTCTATCTCGAGAGTAGGCCATTGCTCGTTCCGACGGGCCGTTGTAACAACCATTATGTCCTAGCTCGCGAGACCTTCGGAGCCTCCTTTATCATACTCAGCAGAGAAGATAGTTCGGTTAACTTTGCACGAATGTGATTTGCGAGGCTATGTCTCGCGATAACAGGCACCGAGTGAATGCAAGTTTGGTCTGCCAACTTAGAACCCATCAACTTGACACATCGACGCCAAATAAAGAATATTTCAATAGGAGAGAATATTTGGGGTTCAAATACCAGTCTTATTAAGCAGATACGATCCAAATGGTCAAGTAATGGAACAGAATTTCCCGGTCTCCTCCGCACCTAAATTCAAGGAAACATGAAAATGGGAGCTGGACTCGGCGTCCGTCCTCTTGTATTTCCTGATTTCAGCGATGGTCTAGGTGCAAGCACTCCAGCCTCCCACCGGCACAGACTTCCTGGCCGTATTTCATACTACCCATACTCTCACCACTGGCATTAAGCAGCTGCCAGTTTCGGCTGCCCGCCTTCTCGCATCATTTGATATTCCATGATACTGGCACTCGCAGTGACACGAGCCGTAGTTCATAAACTTGGGAAGAGGGGGACACTCATCACCTATTGTCAGTAGCGTAGCTGTTGGTATCCCTATTACAGGGTAGTTGGTTCGAACCGTGGGTTGACGAAGAGATCAATTGAACTATATGAATTTCTGCGTAGTGTAAAAAGGAGGTTCCAACCGTAGGTTGGGCTGGCTACGATAATCGTAAATAGGGCCCCCAATTGGCCCCTGCGCAGTTGGCCGTATGCCGCGGTCGAATTGGACTTCCAATCCGACAGTAGCACTCTGGGCTCCCACATTTTATCTGCTGAATTTCGAGCACTCGGTACAAGGGGTGGATATAGAAGACAGTCAGGACCAAACAAGCGGCCATTCCACTCAAAACCTTTACCTAGCGGTCCTTTTGGGCTTCTACTACTTCGTCCTCTTTCCTTCTCCATACGCAGAAGTCACAGACGCGATATTGGCCCTTACTACCAAAAGTCCGATCGCATGCTGACGTATATACAATGGCAATTAAACTAAAGCTGAGAATGAATGGATGAGGTAGTGAAGAGACTATGACCTTCGTAGAATATCGCCGGATCCTATCCTTTCGGCTTTTGCGGCGCTCTCTCACTCTATCCAGAAATCAAAAGAGTGTGTCGAAGCCACTGAATGAGACAGGCCTACAAAAAGTCTCTTCCAACGACCAATCCATGTACGGCTGACCAGTCAAGACTCGCGAGACCAAGTCAACTATGACCCAAACTCCAATATGTTCATCACGTCACTGCATTACTAAGACAAAGGACGCATATAAAAGTGCAACATCGGCATATTTTCTCCCTCAATACATTCGAAACTGCATTTCCGGAAACCCCCAACGAAAAAACATCTTTTTGGACTGCATCACCACCCCCGCTCAACATGGCAGCTCCAGCTGATTATTCGGTTGACCCCTCAACTAAACCGGCTTCTTGGCCGACCCCGCATCAAACTGTCGAGCAGGCAAATATTAGCAAAGTTAATGTTGGCTTCATTAACACAAACACGATCGGCGACTCGGACTTTCACAACCTGCGCATCGGCGCCGAGGGACACGGCCTCTCTTGCGGCAGGTGAATAGGCACGTGACTCGTGGTCTTTATCCACTGATCAGCCTCAATATTACGGAGTACTCGTGCGTGGTGGTTGTGTCGACGGTGAAGACGCGGAACGAACTATTGGAAGAGGGCTGTCCATGGGACAACCAAAACCCTCAGCTTGAAGCAGCGCCAGAATCGATTTCAATGACCACTCCAGTGCTCTACCATGTCAACCTGTCGACCCATTGCGACCCGATTAGATGGCCGAACGAGACCACAGGGTACATCGACATTAGCAAGGTTGACATAATCTACGTTAACGTGAACGGCGATTCGGACTTCCACATGCTACGCACTGGCACCAATGAACACGTTCACCATGTCGTCACGCAGGTGACTAAACACCTGGCTCGTGGTATCTACCATTCAATCAGTCTTAATACGACGGAGCACTCGTACGTGGTGGTCATATCAACAAGAAAGAAGAGAAGTGAACTATCAGAAGGAGGCTTCCCGTGGGACAACAGAATTGGCACTCAGCCTGGAGTTGGGTCGAAATGATATGTTCCGTTGTGTGTCTGGATCTGAAACAGTCTCGACATAGCATATGCTGGAAGTCTGCTTTGTAACACAAATCGGTTGCATACCTAGTTAAGTACTAAAGAGAAAGCAATCAACATTCGCATTAGGGTCCTGAACCAAAAACTATACTGATTGGCCCCTTTGTTGAGTTTTTGTTGATTCTTGACGGGTCCTTGATTCAGTAGTTATAGTATTTTGAGTAAGTAGGTTATCTCCTAGCGCTACCCGTAACGCTGCGCGTTGATGCCCCTTATTAGAAAGAATTAAGCCGCTTTCTGCATAGATGGCTCCTACTTTATTCTTGTTTTGTAATAAATCGCACTAGACATCTTTATAATTATCTCTAGGATTGAAAAATTATAAGTCTGAACTTTGTATCCTTAACCAAAAGGGTTAACTATATGTTCTCTTTGGTTCGTTTCGACGACGCGGGCTGCTCCCTAAGTTCCTAAGGTACCCGATGGGAAATTATGAATGTAATGTTTGTAGGGTTTCCGGTAGATGATATTAATTTGCCCGATCTTAGTAACTATGTATGAAATATTTTCTTTGCTTATTTTATATTAGGTGGTAAAGAGAGTGATGTTTCTCAGTAGATCCGTCTCTTACCCCCTATTACTACGCCGCTTTGAAATTTTTTAGACTGGGTCGAGGCCTGAGTCTCTAACGATTCCCTATCAGAGAACTTGATCGATGTCCTTTTGCAGATTAACTGGTCGAGAAGCTAGATGGTCAATCCATAGGAAAACTTCCTATCACCCCGGCTGTCAGTCTGCATTCACGAAATCGGCTGCTCTCTACACATTGTCTTTATACGTAGATATGATTGCTCAGTAAATTTGGCTTATGAAATTTTCCGTGCACGTTTTGAGGGTGGTGGTTCAACTATGGACATTCTACTACTGGAGTATGCCACCGAGGCACTTATGCACTGCTAGAGTCGTTGGGAAGTCGAGCGCCACGAGCCCCTTCCGACTTGCTGTGCAGGATGTGCGATGGCGTAGAGGCTTTTGAAGTAGACAATTCCAGGCTTACCGAAGAGAACACACTTCCCAGGATTGAAGCAGGAACCACACGCAGTCTTTCGATTCTGGTATACATCCAAAACCCCATATGCTCTTCCATTGAGACTTGAGTGTGCGTGCCACATACCTTAGCCCTCAGGGAAACCTACCTGAGTGGTGGAATGAATATTTGGTGGCGTTTACCAAGGCTGGGCAAACTATGTTTTGTCTTGGCCTTCGGCCTAAGTCGACCGAGGTGTGCCTTGACCTGACAAATGGAACCCGAGGGATTCCTCGTCATCTCCAACTTGCGTAAGTACCTCGGTTTAGTGTCTACATCCGACTAACAATGAGAACCTTTGTGAGAGCAGAATCAAGTGTCACAGCTGCTTCGGTGCTGTCACGCATGTAGAGGACACAGATGTTGCTGAATCGGCTGTGTCCGAGTAGGGTACCTAATGAAGTGACAAAGTGTCACGGTCTGCTCAGACCATATGCCAGCGCGCGGATGACAGGTTGCAGTCACCGTCAGAAAAAGCGGGGAATGAACCAGAACTTCGGATCGGAAGTGTCACCTCCACCCCCCGCGTTACCCCAGCAAAAGTCCCCAGGCGGAGGGCGCATCAGGCCAATAGAGTCGCATAGCAGTAACAGTTCAGTCAGTCGTTGCCCGCCCTTTGTTGCGGAACATTGACTTTAATTCCACTTCGTGTCTAACCGACCCAGCACAGGCTTGATTGAAGACGCCGCATGCAGAATATGTCGCTACTTTGCCAAATATACAACTCCTTCGGGTGTTTCTGCAATGATACCGGGCTATCAGGCAGCGACAGACGTGGGCTAATCCATATTAAGTGAGTGAGTCCGATATGAAATTGCAGCTGCGGCGCAAGCGGCTTGGGAGCCAAGAAGCCAAGACAACCTGGGCAGTGCGCTGGGCAGGCCCGACAGAGAGAAAACAGAATTGGATTCGCTGAATCTCAAGACGAACCGACATCAAATGACTTTGGGTATGTACCCTCACCATTCGCAGCAGAGCTCATGTATGAAGAGTACTACCGACCTAGGATTCAGAGTTCCCTACACAAAGACGTCGCTCAGAACAGTACGATGCTTGAATCGCTTTTCGTGAACTACAACGTCTGCACTCTGATCCTTTTGTTAAGCTGCTGCATGCAGGCGAGACACGGGCGCCATTGTACAATCAGCTTTTGGGTTGCAGTGCATAAGCATGCAGTGGTTCGTCCAGACACGCGCAAGCTGCACCACACCGTATTGAAGACAGACTGGAACGAGAGGTCAAGATCCTGGCCAATTCTTCTGGATCAATGAGGCACCTGATCCACCGGCTCAAAGGAGCTCCTCCTCTAGCCATTTTTTCATGGCCTCGGTCGAAAGATACCCCAGGATATTGTGCTCTTTCCCCGCTTCGTTTACGCATTCCCCAAAGAGACGGTTATAAACCCCATGGGGACCGTGTGGGGAAATTGAGTTCACGTAATCCAGACTCTGAGTACCTTGTTATTAAAGAAAGTTAATTCTTTCTAAGTTATAAGTATAAGAATATAGTTTTAATAAAATAATATAGTACTTACTTAGTATTTAAATTAAAATACTTTTTTAAGCTTATTATAAAAAAAAAATAATTATATTACTAACTACTTATTATCGAGGTTTATAAGTAGTACTATAGTTTTAATTACTATAGTTTTAACTATAATAGCTTTATTTATAATAAGTAAAAAGTCTAATTATAAGTCCCTTAAAAGCCTCTTTTTAAGGGCTATAAGAGCCTTTAAGTTAAGTTAAAATACTTATTAAAATATTAATAATTAAACTAACCCTATAATAATAGTTTTAATAAAGAAACTAAGAGATAAATTAAGAAGTAATATTAAAATCCTTATTAATATTAAATATAATTTATAAAACATAGTAACGTAATTATAGAGTATTAGTAATATATCTTATATTAAAAAGATTATTATTAGTATTAATAAGATAAATAAGGCCGTATTAATATAGTACCTTAACTTCTTTTTATAACTCGAGGACTATAACTTTAAATAGTATTAAAAATTTATTAAAAAGCTTTTTTAAATACTTTAGTATATTTATTACTATTTTTATAATAATAAGACTCCCGGTACTTATATATAAGTATAGGTTACTTATTTTTAAATAATAATACTAACTTATTAATAAGCTATTAAAATTATAATTTTAATAATCCCTTAATAAGGGAGAGGGTAGAATAGAGGAAAGGATAGGTGACTTATAAAAAGGGTTAAGGTTGAATAGTGCGGAATTCGAGGGTAAGGTAGCGTCTATATGTACTGCGGTAATCCTCTAGTAATGCAAAACGATGCGCAATCCAGACTCGGGGTTGAACTTGCGCGAATAACCCCAGCATTGGGGACAGGTGGTTGGAGGACACTCCTTGGCATCTTGGCAACCAGGGGAGCCGGTCCGGACAATGGTATTCATACCTGCAAATACGCAAGTGCTTATCTTCCCCGTGTTCCGCCCCTCTGTTTCCCAGCAAGCTTTCTGCCTTCCCTACCAATATCACCTCCCGCTGTCATCTTCACAGAAATCCTCAGCATAGACAAGTAGAGTGTCAAGATGGCCGACAACGAAAAGGGACTGCCTGAGACTTTGGCTAAGGCCCGGTCCGGGTCCGTCGATCATGCAGAATACGGCACATACACTCCCGATATTGCTCTGATCCAAGCTGCCGCGGCCGCCAGCGAAGAAGAGACGAGGCTGCCCCGCAAAGAGCTCATATCACGATATCTGCCAGCTGCCATTTACAGCATGCTCCTGAGTATGGCCCTGATCATGGAGGGCATGGACGTTGGTCTCGTCAACAACTTCTTTGGACAAAAGGCGTATTTGAGGAGGTTCGGTTGGCCAGATGCCAATGGCAAGCAACACATCCCGACATCATGGCAGGCTGCCATCGGCAATGGCAACAATTTGGGAAGCATCATCGGACTGCTTCTGAACGGCTGGCTTCAGTCTCGCTATGGCTCCCGACGAGTCTACATGGGTGCCATGGCACTCATGGGCGGGACAATCTTTTCACTGTTCTTCGCAGTCAACGTCCAAATGCTTTTCGCCGCCAATATCCTATGCGGCATTCCCTGGGGTATCTTTCAGACTCTGACCACCGCATACGCCGCCGAGATTTGCCCTGCTGCTATGCGAGGATACCTCACCGCATGGGTTTCCATGTGTTGGGGATGTGGCTCCTTCCTTGCCGCCGGTGTTCTCCGTGGTTCACTGGGACTTCAGGGAGACTTGGCGTGGAAGATTCCTTACGCTCTCCAATGGGTTTGGGTGGTGCCTCTATTCACTGTTGGCTTCTTTGCCCCGGAAAGTCCATGGTACCTTGTTCGCCGTGGTCGCATCGAAGAAGCCGAGAAGTCGCTACGTCGTCTTGCACGCAAGAACTTCTATACTGAGCAGACCATGGCTCAAACATTGGCTCTCATGAGACACACTAACGAAATGGAAAAGATCGAGTCAGCTGGCGCCAGTTACCGCGACTGTTTCCATGGAACCAACTTGCGCCGCACAGGCATCGTGGCCATGGCCTGGCTTATTCAGATTCTCAATGGCCAGGCCATCTGCGCCTACGCTACCATCTTCTTGCAATCAGCTGGTATGCCAGAGGTCCGAGCATTTGACTTCAGCATGGGTATCCAGTCAGGCAATATTGTGGGCACCGCCATTGCCATTTCCCTAATGGGCAGAGTCGGGCGTCGCGTCTTCTTCTTCTGGGGTTCCTCAATCATCGGTCTCCTCATGCTCGTCATTGGCATCCTAGGCTTCATTCCAGGGAAGACCAATGTTGCTCTGGCTGTGGCTGTCGTCATGATCATTGTTAACCTGACGTTCAAACTGTCGCTGGGCCCGACAACATACACTATTGTGGGCGAAATGTCCTCCAGTCGTGTGCGTGCTCAGACCATTGTTCTCGGACGCGCTATCTACGTCGTGGGCCAAATTGTCGTACAGCAGCTCAACCCTCGCATGCTCAACTCTAGCAGTGACTCTTGGAACTGGGGTGCGAAGACTGGCTTGTTCTACTTCGGACTTTGCTGCCTTTGGGCTGTACTGATCTTCTTCTTCCTCCCTGAGACGAAGAACCGCACATTCGCAGAGCTGGACTACTTGTTCCAGAAGAGGACTCCGGCTCGCCAATTCGCGACCACACCCGTTGATTGTAGGTCAAACTTTTCTCATATTTTCATTTCACTTAGACTTCAAAATCCTCCCTTCATGGCTTGCCTACAGTTGAACCTGCTAACGCATCTCATCGTAAAGTATTCGAGTTGACCGGAGGCGATACCAGCGCCAAGAAGCTCGACGATGACGACCTCAACAGGAACATTAGTGAGCTGCACGAGAAGAGAATCTAGATTCTGATTCACGAGGATGCTATATGTCACTCATATATATTGATAAGGTGGATCCGTAGTGGACTATTGAGTAAATACCCTAATTTGATGCAACACCATTCGATTATTCGCACATCTCTCAAGGATTGCCTTCACGTTGGCTAGGCCGTGAGCAGTTTTATTGTATCCATCTGTCTCCTTCTAGGCAATGCATCCATAGTCGCCGATTGATCACATTGGCTCAACATAATAGCGGCCAGCGACGGTTCACCCTGCAAACGTCTACCCACGTTGAGCTCCGTAACGTGTTTGCATCCGCATCCTGGTGCCTCCAAACCTCACACAAAACTTCACTCGACACACAATAGCCTTTCCACCCTGACTTAGTGTAGGCTCTGTTTAGCCAAGAGCTGAACTGCGCCCTCCTCTCTGGTTTCGTTGCTTCTGCACCAGCAATGAAAGCTGGCCAAGCTGTGCCTGGCCCGAGCAACTCATTTCGACTCAAAGCATCATCAAATCCTTCCAACGCCTCCATCACCTCATCGACACTTTCTTGAAGCAGCATGAGATTGATGTTCCGGATCCTGCGATAGAAAAAAATCATCAAGGCCGGGCATAACGCCCGCACCATATGCACGTGAGGCTTCTCGGTATTCAAATCTTGCTCGTACTGTCCGTGGTATCTTGATTTGAAGGCACACACAGCTTCTTCTAGATAGGACGCCTTTGGTTGTAGTGCTGCCATCTTGATGGCGTCAAGTTGGCTTTCATTTGGCGCAAGATGGTCCATAACATTAGCTAGTCGTGTAATCTGGGACACAAGTCTCAGCCAGGTTTCGGGCACTCCGTATATCTGCATATACATGTCTTCCTGATCCTGTATCGAAGTTGCTAGATGTATGTCTTTGTTGGTATCCGTCATGTCATCGTTGATGATATTGTGGGAAGTGGTGTCGGGATGAAGCTGGAGTGGTTCCAAGTGGAGGAAGTTATCCAGGGTAATTTCTGGGTAAACCTTTCTCAGTTGCTCTGCGCTTGAAATAGCTGGCCTGAACGACGCTATTCCAGCTTGAGACTGATCGTGCGCAGGAACATGGTCTTGAGCGGTGACCCAACCATCGTTGATGCCAATTGGATCGAGTACTGGTGCTTCATCGTGGAAAGTTTTAGTGCTTTCCGAGACTATCCTCATCCAGGCGTAAATGTTGTGTAACAGTCGTACTCGACGTGATAGCTTTGACTTTCGCAACCCGCGAGTACGGATTAGCCTCTCCATTTCTACAAGATATCGACATGTATCTTGTTCGTTACCAGATAATAACTAATCGGAATTAGCAGAAGATCGAATAGATAGAGAACACTTACGGCGGTTGCAAGAATAGCTGCGGCGGCCATCAGTTGTTCTTTGTACTTGGCTTTCTTTGGAGTGGCAGACTCCTCCTCCAAGCTGAGCTTCAGGTGGAACTTGGCACAATCATATGTCCTCTCAGATAGACGTTTCCAGTACCCTTCAGGTTTCTTCATCTCTGGGAAGCTCTTTGAATTGAGTGAAAGATGGAATGCGGATACCGCGATGAGGGCATAAAGGTTCGACAAGTTGGCGTGTCGAATACCATGACTGGGTAGTTTAAGGATAGTAAGCTGGCTCAGTGTGACGATGGCAGAAGGAAAATTCAAAATCCTCCACGCAGACTTCTCGTTGATCGGTAGCGAGCCCATTTGGTTTATGACTTCATCGTAAAAGTGTTTCAAAAGTATCGGAGCATCCGCAACTAGATCATCGTTCAGCTCTGGAAAGACACTAGGCCGTACACTGCTGAACCCTCGAGTTTCCGTCATCTGCTGGTTGATCGTTTCACCGATTGTCCAATCGTCTAGGATAGTGTGTGGTCCATGGTTGGAACATGAAACTTCGTCAATGGAGTAGCCCGGAAGGGGAGAATGGTTCACTTCGGCATTCCAGGTGAACAAGTCCCCCCATTGAAGGACTTCTAGAGAGCTCGAGAGAAGCTCGTCAAGAGCGTCAGACACGGTTAGATCATTCAGAATGAGATCGCAGCTTCCGGCGACATCGGCCGTTGCGAAATCAGTGGCTCGCATAGACTTGCCCAGGTTCGATGGTGAGACGGTGCCTTCCGGAAAAGACAGGTTGTCGCATTTGTCGACAGCGCGTTCCTCCACCACTGGGATGCTTGTCTTCGCACCTAGACCGACTTCAGACTCTCCGTCCGGAACTTGATATACTCCGTGAAACACGTTGAAAGGACCAATAGCAATCTCCATTTCCTCCCTAGATTCCACTGATTTGGCCTCGTTCTCGATTTTGGAAATGGCTTCGTTGACAGTAGAAGGCAAGCTCGCAACGAGAGAAATACTCATCACCTTTCTCAGATCATCTGTTCTCCTTCCTAGTCAGCTTCACGATATCCGTGTTGAGATCATAACAGCCCTCAGACTCACCAGAATATAGGTAACGCCGAGAATACTGCGTAGCTTCGTTTGCAGGAGGAATAGCCGTGCTTAAGTCATCTGGACCGTTTACTAGAACCCAGCGAAGAACCGCTTTATAATCGCACTTTAAGCCTGAGATGCAACATCGTTTACACCTTGGTGTGGTCTGGTCGCATTTCAGGTGACGTTTCCTGCATGTCTTGCATCCTTCAAAAGAATGTGCGCTCCTGGATCTCGACGTGTGCATGATGCGATCAATACTATACGAACCAGGTTATGCCGTCGACCTCTAGAGGATGAACCGCGAGCGGCTATTGTCAGAAAGTAGATAGCAAAGGTTGGAACGGCAATAAGGAAACGTTAATTTGGCGATATCCTCCGGCGTAGGACACAGACGGACAGCATGGATTCCGTGGTGTTTGGTTATCTATTTTATACCTTGGTTTCACCGGCTAATTAGGTCATGCGTAATATGAGCAAGCTTCCGCGGGAGCGACTGGAAACAAGTGCGATGCTTCTCGTTAGTTGCTGCTCCAATTGCAATTGCACTGCTCGTCAAGATAAGAAGATTGATCGATGAAATGCGAGAGACAATCGCGGGCCGTTGTGATCATTTTCTCATTTCGTACAAAATTGGGACTAAGGTTCAGCTACTTTGCGTTTGAGATTTCAGACAATCTTAACGATACAGTAATACATGGGATAATAGGAAATAGGCCATATTGTTTGTGACTCTCCCGTGGGGTCTAGGCTAAACTGGAAAGTGACCCCGAAGCTATCGCAGGATTGGCTACGTCAAACGAGCTCCACACACCCGAGAGGGCCGCATCCTTGGGATCTCAGCAGCCTTGCTCTGTTTCCCAAGCAGAGCCTATAATCGTCCAAACAACCCTCACTGTGACAACAGCTAGCCAAATAGCTTCGCGATTCTCCGGTTGTTCCACTCCCATGAAGTAACATCGTCATAGTGGCATGGAGTAACTTCGGTGACAAACTCCTTCATGGGAAGCAGGGATGCAAGGCGATTCGGCTTGACGAAATACGCAATGGAGTATCGTTCGGGAATCTCAACATTGTCGCCAGCTTTGATTGCCGGTGGATACTTGACACGATGGCAAGCAGCACGGAATGTGTCATTAGTCAGGCGTTGAAGAGAGTCGCCAATGTTAAGGATGATGTCGGTGGGTGCCAGGGATTCCACGCTTCGGAATACTCCAGGCTCGTTCTGGTCCTCGATTTGAAGACCTCCCACGGAGTCTTGAAAAAGCATGGTGATCGTTCCAAAGTCGGTGTGCTCGGCAATGCGCGTCGCTGTACCGTCCGCAAGCTCCATGGCCGGGATCGCCGGATAATGAAGAAGACGAAACTCGTTCTCCGCACGATTATGAAGTGCCTTGAGGTAGTCTTCCGAAACACCAAGAGCAATCGCAAGAGCGGAGAGAAGATGCAGTTCGGTTTTGTAAGCCTGTTCATAGAAGTATTCCATGAACTTCCGGAATCCAGGAAGGCTCTCTTCAGGTACCCAAAGATTGTCGACAAGATCGTCGTGCGAACTGCCCATGTCCAGAGTCTCCTTAGCAACTATGTTAGTCAATTGAGCATATGGCATCACCTGTCTCGCAGTATGGGGTACCTTTATATCGCGAGTTTTGCCTGGCTCTAGTCCCTTCTCGTAGCCACTGATATTTGCAACATTCTCTTGACCAACAAAGCTATATCCTCTGTTCGGATTGGCTTGAGGCGGGTGCTTGGCTTTCATCTTTTCCTCCAGAGGCAAAGCAAAGAATTTTCGACTCTATTGTCATGGTCAGCCTTCATATCATCTACTCCATATTAGTTCGAACCTACCATATCGAATAGTTTGTGGATATCCTCCGTTGGTACACTGTGATTTTGAATCTTGACGCCGCCTCGCGACTTGAGCAACCGAAGTAGCTCGTTGCAAAATTGTCGTTTCTGCTCCTCTGTTCCAAAGAACAGAGACATGTCGAGTGTAGCACCTTTTTCGTCCATGATTGATAGTATAAGCTAGGATTGGAATACGCGTCAGTATTGAGAAGTTCGGGCTGGCTTGGAGGTTGATCTAGTCTGACCGATTTGGATGAAGTGAAAGGAAATAAGTTCGACTGGGAACGTCGAGCTATTATATACTGTTTCTCTATACACAGTATCGAGGTGATGTCTAGGTCTTCATAGCCATGTTTTCTATTTCGTTAAGTAAAGCCGAGTCAAATGCCCACACAAGGGGCCATGTCAGAGTCGCAGATCAGTATCTGAATTCACCCATACTTTAGACGAAAGATGGGCAAATATCCTACAAAATAGCTTTGCGATCTTGTTGGATTGAAATCAAGATTCACCTATCAACTTCGGGCGCGAATCAACAAACGCAAGAGAAGCCGATGTTGGACCACCTTGAATGTCGGGAACAGCGTTGTGGTCGTTCACTTTCAACCCCTTTTGGGATACCTCAGTAAAGTGGGCCGGAGCAGACCCAGCTAGGTGGGCAAGAGAACCCGGGCCCCGCAGGCAGGCCAGTCCGATAAGGTGTAAAAAGCGGCAAGTGTGCCCGACATGGAATTCATTTTCCCCCAATTTCGATGTTGGTTGCCATGTGCGATACATGGTCCCTCCCCGTGAGGCTATGTTCAAGTCTGTGTTGTTCCAATATGTCCGATAAGCTACACCCCCATTCGCCCTACGCACGTTCACAACAGCAACATCCACAGTGGGTTGCTGCCATAAGCAGCAAAAGCATCTCCATGTGCAATCAAAGGTTGTGAAGAATACGTATTGCTCCGAGATCAGAACAGCAACTTGATCAGGTCAATATAATGATGATGGTATCTCGCTACAACCAGAGACAATTCAATCCTATTCACAGACTAGCGTCCTAGGCCATTTCATTTGCGAATGAGAAATGAGGGAGCAACTTCGGAAAGATATTGGTGAAGAATCACAGAGCTAGGTTCCGTTCAAGGTTTATCGGAATTAACGCTCTCCAAGTATGGTCCAGTTCTCTAAGAGTATTACCGGGCTTCAAGTCTGAAGCTAGCTGCTTATCTTACTTGACGCATCAAAAGTATAACTACTCTCGGAAATATATACTCAAAATTGGAGACTGAAAAACCAGCTTTTCTCTTTGGCTAGGGCCATAAATCTGGATGTGTTCCCTATTTAGGAACTATCATGTTAGTTGAACCAGCCTTAGAGATAAGCACACGATGAATGCAATGGGCTGAAATGTTTCGTGTATTTACATGATTGATAGGCGTGAGCTAAGCGTGGCATGATCTGAAAGGATTCGCTCGGTTACGTCATCCAGTGATTGTCCCAAGCCAAGCAGTCGTGTACGATGACTTATTTGTCTTACCTGCAAGATCCTCGATTTGAAGCATTCCTAGTCATCACCAACGATATTACGTAGCGTGTTTATGCTCATTTTGCAGTTAGGGTGGCTCTCCCTTGCCAGATTTATCGAAGCTGCATTTCGTTGAGGTGGCCCTGAGTAAGCAACAGCAGTTTGTGGCCCAGTTGATGCAACCAGACTAGGTAAGTCCAGAACCGGGGATAGGGCTCGTATTCGCAATGCTTCATTACCCGATCTTCGATAATCCATCTCATGGAGATGTAGAAGCTTGAAATTTTGTTTCGACTACTTTCTTTTGTGACCTGATGTTTAGAAATATGACATGGCGTGGTTGCGTAAAACAGCGTAACAGCTAGAGAAACTAGGAGTCTAGTACCTTGGGGTTTGAGATCTGAAATTGCAGCTACGGGTCGTCAGCGTCGCTTAGCTATGACAAGCCTTCACGCGTCTTCTTTTTGGCTCGTCTGAAATAGAATCCTGAATATTTCGGGTGTTCCGGAGTGCTCATGCTATTAACAGATTTGTGAAGAGTGGCGGAAGCCCCAATACGAGGCGGCACATCACAATGGAAGTCCGCTTCCTACGTTCTCCCTTGGTGTGCAGATTCACTATCACTGGTCTTGTGATGCGTGCTTGTGGCTACGATACGGCCCGGAATGTAACATCTCGTAAAACGAGGCCCGCAATTGCATGTCTTTGATCGCAGATTCGGTCACTGCAGTTGAGGGTCTCTACCCTTGTGATGTCTCCCTTTTAAGAGCATAATGGTCCATGACTAGGCTGATGATGTGTTCGAAGGGAATATTTAATGACTTGGTTTCCCCGTCACTCAACTCATCCTAAACATCACACCATTGTCATTCCACTACTTCCGCAACTTCCCACAATTTATTCGAAGCTCTGTAGGTGTAATCCTAGTTCAAACGACATTACTTAGCGCGAAAGCTACTAACACGGAGCTAGGACACAATGCGCTTCGCAACTCTTACGCTCATCGCTCTCGCGTCAGTCGCTGTGGCTACCCCGGCTCCCCAGGCTGGTTTCCCTCCGGTGGAGGATGTCTTGATCCTCGACTTCTCTACCCGACACCAGCCCGATGGAGCGGTAGACAGCGTCGGCCTTCACATTACCGCTCATGATGCCGATAATCTCTATTGCGGGCTTACCGGGGAGGTTCTTCTTGGAGAAAAATATGCTTGCGGCAGTAGCAAATACAGCTTTGCCCTTGTAAAGGGGGTCTATGACACCTGGGGTGTTCGCATTTATCATCGCTGGGGTGTTGCGTAAGTTTCCCTGGTTCATTTCATCTTCTTCTATATCATCCACTGACTTGGAGTTCAGAAGCGGCGCCTCTGGCTACAGAGATGTCCCCACGTACTGCCACGCGGGTCCTTTGGGCTCTACGGTCTGCACCAGCCAGGGGCCTGTCAGCCTGTACATTGATGCTGTGCCCAAAGATTGGTAAAAAAGGAACAAGTCTGTCTGAGGATCTCAGATTGTTTGTTGAGAGAGATTTCACGCGATTTCTTCAAATCACAGATCCATCATGAGCCCTCACTTGGGTTATGACGATTGACGAGACACCGGACACTGCTCCCGCCCGTTCTTCCCGATATCGCACTACATCAAATGACTGAGAGTATTTATCTTGAATCCTATAGTTACTCTGTTTATAAAAATTCGGGACAAACCGTTTCAGCAAGGAGTGCCTCCCCCAGTACACATTGGGAGTATGGATTTCGACCCGCACCTAGAGACGTCACTCACAATATCGGGTACCTTATTAGATATGTCTTAATCATTGAGATTGCATGAGGTTTTACATGTTTCAAGAGCGAAGAGCAAAAGCAAATCATTCGTCATTATCTTTGGAAAATTATGCCAATAATCTCTCTGATTGCCTTCGCCATACTTGAACGGCTGTAAGGTGCTTCGAAATTTGACGATCAAATACTGGCTCGAAGTTACGGAGGCCTCAGGCCTCCTCCTCCGATGAATGCTGCTTTGCGTTCTTCATCTTTCGATTTATGCATGATGTTGCTTTTCACGACTGCTTCAGAAAACGCCGCTGCGTTGTTTTGCATCTGATCTCCTTGCTTTCAACTGTCGCCCAGTTACCGTCGACACTCAGTCGTTGATATGCCAGCTCCCTCACTGACGTGGTGTTGAAGTTTAGAACGTACCCACCATCTCGCTGTCTTGAGGGTTCAATGGAGGTTGCCTGAACGGCACCAGGAAGAGAAACTACTCTATTTGTTCCCTCCATAAGATCAAATGAGGCCCCAGCTTTTGACATGACGCGAACGTCAAACCGGGCACCGGGGCTTCGGTCTCTGGAGCAACTAACTTGGAAGCTGATCGGGTATGTGTCTTTGGGGAGGGCTTGGTCAAGCGGTGTTAGACTCATGCTAATTGCATCGTCAGAGCCAATGAAGATTGCCGAATCATTGAGGCTCATGCGTGTGGTGAAGATAGAGCGGTCCCTCGTTGTGTCATTACGTGCATGATGCACATAGAAAAGCTCCGTACCATCCAAACTTTTCCTGGTGACATCTTGCGCGCCAAATTTGATTCTGATGTCTGGAGGAGGTGATGCCACGATACTTCCGTGGCCAGTTGAGTAGATAGGGAACTCTCCGTCGGGTTTTTGGGAAAGAACAGGGTTCTTAGACGATTTCTTGAACGGCCCTAGCGGTGATTCTGCCGTTGCAAACCCAACACCATAATTGGAAGCTTCGTAGTTGTTCGCACTATACGTCAGCATATAAACTGACTTGTCGTCACTGCCGTTTCGTGTGATAACCGTGCTACCTTCCGACCAGCGGCGGTTCTTCTTCGTGCCATTGAACTTGACATAATCATCCACGTGGTAATTCTCCCAATCTTGCGGATCAGCGCCGTAGGAGATAACTGTCTTCCAACCGTCTTTGCGGGGAGGATCTCCAATCTCGCCAGTGCCGTTGTAGGAGGTGATGTTCGACGGCAATTCGGGAGCATTGTTCGCGTTTAGGTTTATTTGAGAAGACGCAATCTCGGGCATGGTTCGTGCAAACGGGTCATCCCACCATTCCCGGTCCAGCTCAACCACAATGATGTTGGATTCTTCGATATATTTGCCCAGAGTACTGTCCCAATTCCAATTTCGGTAGGCATTGCGTGAGGTGTACAAGTAAATCCGGCCGTCATTATCGAAGAAAATATTGGGATCTATGGTAGGTATGTATGTGCCCTTTGGCGCAGCTTCACCTTGGGCCAGACTTTCTGGCGGCAGCATTTGCTGATCATCCATGACCAGGTTAATGTCGTGATAATCCGGATCATAGGGGTAGTAGCCGATTGGCTCTGATCGAATCTCGTTGAAAGGCCCTGTAGGCGAGCGGGAGACGGCGATTCCTAGCTTGGAAGGCTCTTCGAACTTGGAATATCGAAAATGGTCTTTGGCCAGGTCTTCCCGTAAACGACCAGCGAAAATGAAAAAGTACCATCCGGTTTTCTCGTTGTAGTAGGTTTCAGGGGCCCAGTACCAATCTCGGGCCCAGCAAGCTTGACCACCATCAATCTGTTTCATCTGATCATCGTAACAAGCTTTTAAGACGCCTCCAGGATGTTTACTCCATGTCGAAAGGTCAGGGCTAATGTAAATCGCAAAGTGGTATCCTTCATCAGCCCCCTCGGTGGAATACGCATAGTACTGGCCCTTTTCAGAGTCGTAAAAGACGTGAGGGTCCGCGGCTGCATGGCGAGCTGAGTTGTAGAACTTGGGGCTTTGGTCATCTCCCTTGTCTGAGTCGGCGATGACGGCAAGTGGTAGCAGCGATGCCACAAGTAGAGCAGCAATGCGCCGCATATCGAGAAGAGGGTTCGGAGCTTTGAGCCAGTGGAATCTTCGGACAACAATCGACTGAGAAGATGGGCATTTTTCCAGGAGATTATAGCCATCCTCTTATACCGCTCTCCCTCGGCGCTCTGCTCGCCCCTCTTTCGAATGCGACATGCGACGAGTGCATCTTAAAAGCCCGAGCAACAGGTTACGGCAATCCTTCATCCCATCGGAAGAGTGAACCCCTTGTCCATTGTGTTGTAAACAAGGCGCGAGCCTCCCACAGATCCACAATTCCCCCTCACATTGGTTGGTGCTTTCAGTTGGGTGCGTCATCCCTCGCCCTGGGGTACACTACTTTTCTGGTTTGGTTCCTCCGGGACGAGGTAAATGGAGGGATGGGGTAGTATTGAAGTACTGTGAGCACTAGCGAGGGGGACTCCAATTGTATGTACAGTCTAATTTACTCTCGATAGCAGAGTAAGCCTGGCAAGCTTGGCAATGTCATTCGAAGGCATCAGCCTAAACTTTGTTCCTCTATATGTCGTCCACGAGCTGGAACTGAGAAGCCAGCAAATCTAAACCTTGCCTAACAACTTCGGATGTTATCGAGCCGAACCGTTCGAGGAGATCAGAGGACTTTGGGAGAGAGAAAGTATAGGCGCATCCTGGGACGCGCGATGCATACAAGGCCCGAGGAAGTGTATCATTGACAGCACTACCATGTCACTCGAGTCACAAAGCATTCGGTCATGACGGGCACTGATGGAAATTTTAGTGTTGATCTCATGACAGGACCTAGGCCGGGTGATCTCTCCCCGTTGGAGCGCTTCCCGTTGACCCCGCATCTTAAGTAACTTCTCCGCCCACAGTTGGTTCAAATGCTGCTTACCTCGTTGAAGGCTCTGGTGCTTGTCTTGATACTCGTAAGATTTTCACGGCCCGCGATTGGAACATGCTTCCCTTCTATTCTTGCCAGACTCTTCCCGGTAGTCGCTTTGGTTTTAACTTCCCTATTCGTAGTATCACGTCTTGTGAGATTTTCATCCTGAAACTAAAACTATTCATTCTTAACATATTGAGCTGGAAAGAGCCACAGCATCCATCATGTCTACCTATTTGTCACGTAACAAGGATAGTAACCGTATCTCACAAAGTACCCGTCACGTACTAAATTACATATCTATTTTAAATATTATATATATAGACCTTTTCTTTTTATCTATTTCTATTTTAATATATTAAGCTACTTTTATTATACTCCGTATACTTATTATTACGTATTATAATTTATAATAATTATAAGCTTAGTTTTTAATTAAGACCTTATACTATAATAACGTACTTATTAATATGATTTTTATAATTTTTTTAAAATAATAAATATATTTATATTAACTTTAGCCTAAGCTAAATTAACTAGTTATAATAATTATTAATTAGCTATAGAAAATTCTATTACTTATATTAATGTACTTATAAAAAGTTTAATAGTGCGCTCTTTTAGTACTTTAAAATAGGTTATTTTAAACTTAATACTTTTTATTAATTACTATATAAAACTCGAGGTATACGTATTAAACCTCTATTATAAGTTAAGTATAAAATATATATATTATTTAATACTAAAATAATAGTTTTAAAAGGACTACCCTCGAGAAGAGCTTTATAACTATAGTACTATATATACTAAGATCTTTTTTATTTTAAACTATTTTTTAATAAATAATAATATATACTTATAGTTTTTAATAAATATAATAAGTAGCTTAGGGGTTTTTTTTTAAAAACTAAAATAGAGGAGGAAGTACTTTTTATACTATAGAGCCTCGAGGTAGTAATTCGTTATTAAAAAGGGACTCTAATTTACTTTTTTAAAAATAATAATAAAACTACCCTCTTAATTATAAACGTTAGATATATATATAAGACGTAATATAACGAGCTAAGAATTAAAATAGAACTTCTACTTTTATATATAAAAAAACTTATAAATAATATAAAAAGAGTAAGTTAATTCGTAATTATTAAAGCTTATAAGATGCGCCTTTTTATAAACCTCTTTACGAATTTATAAAATAAAATAGTATTAATAATAATTTTTATTTATAATATTACCCTATAAGAGGCTAATAAAAGAAATTTACTTATTATAATAAAAATTAATTAGTAAAAGTAGTATTAATATTAATAATAAATAGGTTATTAAATACGGAATTTTAAATTAATAACCCCGTACCTTAGTAATTTCTATATATATAGTTATTAAGTATACCCTTTTTATAAAGATTATAAGAGGGGTATATATTAAAAAGAGTTTAAAGTACTTCCCTATGGGTATATAAAATACTTAGTTAGATATATATTAAAAACGTATAACTTATATAAGGTTTAAGTACCCGTATTTAAATAAGTATTTATTATAAAAAATATTAAGTTTAATAAAGAAGTTTTTTATAATTCCATATACGAGGAGTAAGTTATTATAAATAAGTAAGTAAATTTAATAATTTAAAAAATATAAGAACTCTTTAATATTAATAATAAGTTAGTTCGAGTACTCGGGGAAATAGATCTAGATTTTAAAAATACTAATATTTAAAATAACCCTATAATTAAGGATAGTATTATTATTAGATTTTTAACTATTTAGGACGCTAAGTAATTAATAAACGTATTTTAGAATATAGTTAATAAGGCTAATAAAGCTAATATAGTTTTATTATTATTATTAACCCTTAAAATAACCCCTTTATATAAGCTCGGGGGTAGGAGTAAAAAAAGGGATATAATAACTAAGTTATAAACGGCTCTACGTAATTTATAATCTTTTTTATAAGTACTTATATATACTATAAAAGTTCTTAAGCTTTTAATTTTTAATAACTCTTAATAAAACACTAAAATACGTAATAAACGAGGTACTAATTATAAAAAAATAATTTTTAATACTAAAATTAATATTAATAAAGAACCCTTATAATAAACCTCTATTATTATATAAAAATAGAGCTTATAAAAACTACTTTATTAAGTACTAAGTAAAGCTTTATTAAGTCTTAGATATTTAAACTAGGCCCGTAGACCTTTATAACGCTTTAATAATAGTATTTTTATAACGCTTTTATATTTAAATATAAAAAATAGTAATTATTATAACTATTACTAAAACTACTTTTTTTCTATTTTTATACTTAATTAATAAAAAGTTATAAAAAAAAGTAATATAAAATATATAATATTTTATTAAATAATAAAAAGAGTAGTTTATAAGACTTACTTAGAGCACTCCAGAGGAGTTTAAAAACTACGACTTATTAAAATTAACTTCTAAAGCTTATTAAAAAAGTTTAATAATATTAAATATTTCCTATAATAATTATAAAAATTACTTAGGGATATTATAAATATAAAAATAAAAAAGCTAAGGGATATTAGTATATAAAAAAAAGTTAATTATAATCTTAAATAAGGGATCTTACTTTTATTAAAGTAGGTATATATTTATAAATACGATGCTAATAACGAGGTTTATAAAGTAAAAATATATATATATATAAGGGGGGATATATAACTACTTAACCCCTTATAAAATATATATACTTTAATACTCACTATAAAGGCCTTTAGGTTTATAATAATAATAGCTACTTAATTTAACCTTAAGGCTAATTAATATAATATTATTAATATATTCTTTAATACACTTTTTAAAAATAAAAAACTAATAATTATTAAACTCTTAAAAGGATATAAAGTTACTAATAAAGTAAATAAACTTTAATACGCTCTATATAGCCTCTAAGACTTATTAATTCTCTAGTTCTAAACTTTTACTTTTATACTTCGTAGTATAAATATAATATATAGTTACGAAGAGATCTATATTTATTAAACCGTAAATAAGAAAGTAATATTAATATTTTATATTAATAACTTTATTATTTTATATTATTAAAACGATTAAGAAGTAGCTTAGGGGATTGTTAATAATATAAAAAAATATATTAACCTTAAAAAGAATAAACTAATTAATTACTTTTTTAAAATATAGATTTTATAAAACTATACTACTTATAAGATTTATTTTATTTATAACGTATATATTAAGTAAGTTACTAAGCACTTTAACTTTATAAATTTATTATATTTAGCTACCCCTTTTCTTTAAAACGAGTTTAAATTAAACGAGGGGTAAGTAATAAAAGAGGAAATAAAGAGCTATTAAAAAAAGGTTAAAAATATACTTTATATAGCTATAATAATTAGGCTAGATATTACTTTTACTTATTTATAATTATTATAATTCTTAACTAACTTAAGTATAACTTATATTAAAGTAATTAACTACTATATTTAATATCTCTACGTAATAAAATATTTTATACTTTATTATAATAATATACTAAGTATATAATTATTATTTCTAACTAGAGATACTAGTTTTATAAATAACGAGGTAATATAATAATTATCTTAGGGATATATAATATTCCTTTTTAATAGCCTAATTTAATAAAAATTAGTACGCTAAGTAATAGTTACGACGTTAATTACTAAAGCTAAGCTTCTTTATTTTAAGGAAATTATAAAAGAAATTATAGCTCTAAAGTACCTTTTTAAAAATATTACTTTTAACTTAAAAAATATATAATTAGTTAATTATAATAATTAATAAATAATTCGACTCGTTATAGGGAAAGGGGAAAGAATAGCTATTTAACTTTACTATATTAATATATAGAATATATAGCTAAGATAAGAGTATATTAAAAATAGTTTTAAAATTATTTATATATTAATAAAAGATATACTAATAAATAGACTTATTAAAAACTTTTTATAAGCTAAGTTTAAATATTTCCGTACACTTCTTAACCTCTATAATACGTAAGAAGTTATTATAAATAGCTAAAATAATTAAAAATAATTAATTTAAGCTATATTTAAAAAAACTTAATACTTAAAAATAAATAATAAACGGAACTTAAAGTACGGCTTAAAGGCTTAAAATAAATAAAACAAAACTTTTCTTAGCCTAAAGGCCTAAATTTTTAAAATAACCTTATTTTATAAAGTATATATATATAAAAATAAGACTTAGGTTTACGCTTATTATTTAAACTCTTAGTTTATAAAGTACGTAATTATTAAAATTATAATATTATTAATAAGGAGTATAAGTATATACGCTAAGAACTATATTTTATATACTTTAAAGTTTATAAAACTAAGAATAATAGAGGGTAAAATAATTATTAAGTTAATAACTTAGGGTATAAGAGTAAGTAATATAATAAGAGGTTAGTTATAAATAATTATAATAAGTATAATTAATAATATAAACGTACTTAGGGGAGGGGGTAGGGGGTATATAAAAAAAAAGTCCTCTATATAAAACTTAATATAGTTTTTATATATCTTTTTATTATTTTTAATATAATAAATAATAATATAGAGTTTATTAATTTTTTATTAAAACTATAGTTAAGAATACGCTTTTTAATAATAAAAAAAGATAATATATTTATAATAAAGGGAGCGCTATTTATAATAGCCTCGGTAAGAGCCTAGGCTATTAACTATATAATAATTAATATATTAATATACCCTTTAATTAAATAACTATTAAAATAGTATATATACTAGTTATTACTTTTTATAAAATAATAACTATTATCCTTAAAATTAGTATACTAAAAGGCTACTTAAAAATAGGGTATATATTATACTTCTTATTCCTTAAGAGCTACTTTTTTAAGCTTTTTAAAGACTAAGTATATATTAATTAAGCTTAGAATAATAAAAAGAACTATACTTATTACGGGGGGTACTTTAGCCTCTTAATATTTTTTTTTACTTCTTATTACTTTTTTAAAAAGAGTTAGTCTTGCGTTTTTTAAACTTTAAAATATTATTAAAAACGAACTTTTAAAATAATAATATATAATATACCCTTTTTAAAGAGCTTAATATTTAAAATATTCTTATTTTTACTTTTAAATTCCGAGGGGGGGATAAATAAAAGCTCTTTAGAGCTCTTATTATTATTATTTACCTTATTATTACTTTTATTATAATTATTAATAAGAGCTTTAAATTTAATAAAGTTCTTAGTATTTTTATTAATAACTTTAATATTCTCTTAGTTAGGGAGGGAGAGCTTAGTAACTAGGCTTTAATAAATAAATAAGAGATTATAAAAAAAGGTAATAACTTAGAGGGGCTTATTAATATTATTACCTATCTAAACTCTTAATAAACTATATAATACGTATATAAAAAGTATTATAAAAATTATATAAAACTTATTATTATTTTTAAATATATTAAATATTTATATTTAGAATAAAATTAGTAAATAATTTAATAATATAGGCGTATATATATAATAAACGGGGGTACTTATAGTAATTATAAAAAAGTTAAAAAGAAGAAAAGAAATAATAGCTAAGTAATATTATAAGAATTTAAATATATATAAAGTAATTAAATAGCCTTATTTTTAATAATTTATATATTAAAAATAATAAAATATATACTATTCTAAGTTAGGATTCTATTTATTTTAAATAAAGGGATATATTTATAATAAACATAGTTTAAAAAGTACATATCCTTTACGTTTATTTTTTTTTATTTATATTTAACTAAATCGGGCTTTTATAAGGGTATTTAGAGGTTCTATTTTAGGTATAATAGCTCTTTAATAATAATAATTAAGGGGTATATTACGTAATAAGAATAATAACTATATTTTATAAAGTACTTATTACGTACTAAATTACGTATTTATTTTAAATATTATATATATAGACCTTTTCTTTTTATTTATTTCTACTTTAATATATTAAGCTACTTTTACTATACTCCGTATGCCCATTGCTGCGTGCCATAACTCGTGACACTATTCTTGCCCTCCAACACGGGAATCAGCCATTTGTGAATACAACTTGCCAAAACGGCGCTGGATAAATGTGAGGGGCCAAAAGGGGATGCGGCGTTGGTGTCCGAAGTTATTGAAGCCGCCGACTTCCGTCGTGACGAATTCAGGTAGAGCATTTGGTAGATGAATCGAAGCAGGTAATTGGGTCTTCATCACGAGTCACGACCGATTTCGGCCTTGTCATAAGTCCTCCCCCGCGATGGGCCAGGGAATGCGGGGTTCAGCCATCCCACGCTTAGGTCCGCCATGCGGGGGATGGGGCCCAGCTGATTTTCGTACCAGCACCTGTCCGCACGCCTGAAATCATTCTCGGCGCACACGCATGATGTCTTTGCCGTATGCCAGGAGTTGGAAATTCAGCTGGACTTATATCCGACGCAGGGTAAACGCAGTTCCGCTCCTGCATCAAGCCGGATATTCAATGTCGCGGACTCTGATATATAGAGACTGAGGTTTGCCCCATTTCAGCGTACAATTAGGGTGGAGCAAGGCTCCTGCGTCCGGTCATTTGAGTGAATTCTGACTCGAAGCACTACCCAAGTTTCCGTCCTTGCCCACTTGACTTCGCATCGTGCGCATTTCATACTTGCGAGTAGGACATTCGAAGTCATTACCAATCACCAGTTGTCCAAACATGACGAGCCACCAAGGCATAATCTCTTTTGCCATTATCGGCACCGGTCTGATTGGTCCGAGACATGCTAGGACAGTCGTTCAGAGCCCCGATGCAGAGCTTGTTGCAGTGGTCGATCCCGCGCCCGCTGGGGCTCAACTAGCAGCTGAGTTGAATGTAGCACACTTCACATCAGTCAGCGACCTTTTGCAATCGGTACATGTGCCTCAAGCTGCAATCGTTTGCACCCCAAACCACACGCACGTCGCCGTTTCGAAACAGCTTTCCTCGGGAGGCGTCCATGTGCTCGTCGAAAAGCCCATCAGCTCTGATATCCCGAGTGGCACCGAGCTACTGAGTCATCTCCAAACCACTGAGGTCAAGACACTCGTGGGCCATCATCGACGTTTCAATCCCTATATCATCAGTACAAAAAAGGTACTCGATTCGGGAGCTCTAGGCAAGATCATAGCCATTAACGGACTCTGGACCACCTACAAGCCGGGCGATTACTTCGAGGCTCCCACCGAATGGAGGCAGGGAAAAGATGGAGGAGTTGTCTTGATCAATGCAATCCACGAAATTGACCTGCTTCATCATCTCTTCGGGCCGATTACAAGAGTCCATGCGGAAAAGACGACTTCGCAGAGAGGTCATGAAGCCGAAGAAGGTGCGGCGCTCACGATTCGATTCAAATCAGGCGTTGTCGGGACATTCCTTATCTCAGACAACGTGCCATCACCCTACAACTTTGAGGCGGGAACAGGCGAGAACCCTCTTATCCCCAAGACGGGACAGAACTTTTACCAGATATTTGGCTCCGAGGGATCACTCAGCGTACCTGACTTGTCGATATGGTCATACAAGGGCACGAATAAGTCGTGGCATTCGGAGATGGCGAGAGAGAAGCTGGCGGTAGAAGATGGGGTTCCGTTTGAGCTGCAGCTTGCGCATTTCTGTCGTGTAATCCATGGCAAAGAGTCAGCTAGCTGCTCGCCGCAGGCAGGTCTTGGTGCACTGATTGTTTGCCAAGCGATCAAGGATGCATTGGAAGCAAACAGTACGATTGACATTCCGGACTATGATCTGTAGGTGAATTTGTAGTTTGAGTAGCTTGGGAGAAACAGGTAACCCAGTACAGCTTGAATAACAGTGACGGTTGCCCACACGAAGTGCATGGCTAGCATTCGATCAGGGTAAAGCATGATGCCGAAGCAGTGGTTTTACGCAAATTTAAGATGTCGTGCATCATTTATGTTTGTCTTATCTGGAAACTTGAGATGAGAAGCCAGTCAAGGAGGGATCGCAAATGGCGGGCCGCTGAATGGTTGCACAATGTGGGTGGGGCCGGGCTTCATGGAAGGGCAGGTGGACGGATTGGCTCCTTTCCATTTCGGTCGGGGCCGCTTGCCGTCTGTCAGGTTGTGAGTGCGAAAGAGCCGATAAGGCAGGCGGCGGCCGGTTGCTTGCAGTCGTACCTAAGGTAGGTAGGTAGCTAGCTGCCTGTGACGGTGGTAAAGCTGGGATGTCCCTTCCTTGGAAGACGAAAGACAAGCAAACTCAGGCAGGAACGGAGAGAACCCTTTCTGCGCTTTAGCCATCTGTTTTTTTCTCTGTTTCCCTCCGTTGCGCTTTCCCAACTTTCGCATTCCATTTCCTGATATCAGTCAGGCCTGTTCCTTCGGTCTCTCTTCGCTTCTTGTCCTTTCACGCCAGTACCAGTCATCTTGCATTGGGCTCAGTCCGTCACTTTAGCGCCAGCAACGGACCCCGCGATAATTGCCTTGCTTCGTCCACCAACTCTCTCCCTGCACTCTGCGTGTTTTGCCCCGCTCCACGAGAAAGCTATTCTGTCGCAATCGTCCTCCGCGAAACGAGAACAGACATACAATAAAGCTCCTTTCACATCTCCGAGCGATTTCACAATCATGTCTTCCGCAGCTCCCCACAGCAACAAAAGTACCTCCAGCACCAATGGCGAGGTGGACATCAAGAGTAGGTTCACTGGGCCTACGCGGCTGTCCTCTTGCCATCCTTTGCTGACCCTTTGCGTAGATTTGGGTCACGTCGAAACCCCCAAAGTTGAAGGAAAATGGACCGTCGAGAAGGCTCTTGAAATCTCTCCAGGCACTGCAGGACCTGCGGACGCCGGCTCACCGCTCCCTTACTTCCATCTGATTGAGCGCCTCAAGACAACCAAGCGGGAGGGTTGGCGCCGTTTTGGTATCGCGAGGTTGGTACCCCACGTCGTAAATCATCGTAAGGTATACAGATGTCGATGTTCGCTAACGCAAGGGCCTTGACAGAGGAGAATCTATCGCTGACCACATGTACCGCATGTCCCTTTTATCAATGCTCGCCCCGCCTGCCCTTGCGCCCCGTCTCGATCTCGCGCGATGCATGAAGATGTGCCTGATACACGACATGGCCGAGTCTCTGGTTGGAGACATCACACCCGTCGATGGCGTGGCGAAGCCCGAGAAGAACAGACGTGAGGCGGAGACGATGGACTTTATTACCAAGAACCTTCTTGGCAGTGTCTACGGCGGTATCCCAGGTGCCGAGATTCGCGAGATCTGGCAAGAGTACGAGGACTCCCAGACCCTCAACAGCCACTACGTACACGATCTGGACAAGATGGAGCTGCTTCTCCAGATGATGGAGTATGAGAAGCGCGGCCAGGGCAAGCTTGACTTGGGCGAATTTGCATACGTCGCGACCAAGTTCACATTACCCGAGACCAAGGAATGGGCGGACGCTCTGCTCAAGGAGCGCGAACATTTCTGGGGCACCCAGCAGCATGTCCACGGCGAGGATGGTATCGAAGGCGGCGTCCAGAAAGACCGGCGACAGCAGCAAGATGATTACTACGAGCGCAAATGATGCACGCGCCGAATAGATGATTGATGAGCGCTATGCACAGTGGTTCCGTACTTGAGTACAGATACGTGGGACTGTGAAACCTGCCAGCGGTGTTGGCTACCCTGAACCTAGACGCCATTACGTTGCGAAGGTCAGACTCTGAAATCGCGGAGGGAAAATCGAGTTACAGGTCCTGGCACAAGTTGCTTGCATTGCATGGTGTTGCATGTAGCATATGATAGATGATACCTAGATCTTAGAGAAAAGCTAGGCCAACGATGATGATTTTATCAATATGAATTAAGGAGTATGCGCGTCACGCGTGAGGTTCCCGGGTGTGAGTACTTCCCGATACCGACGGCAGGCCCTGTTGTGCTGCCCCTCTGTTTACATTCTTGCTGAGCCACGCGCTTGGACCTTCAGATGATCAACCACCCCAGCAACCGATGGCGCCTTCCTTCTTTGAGACAGCTACAAGTCCTTTCGCTTAACCAAAAGAAAAAAAAAATAAAAAAAGAGGCTGGCTTTTTTTCCCTCCCCTGGGATTTTCCGGGGGAAAGGTACAGTGCAGGGAACCTTGAAGGAGCCGTCGCGAGACCCTGAGAAATATTAATTTTAATGTCAGCTTGACACTGACAGACGTGCATCACCGGGTGGTGCGGAAAGGCAAAGCGAACGGAACAAGATGACACGATATGCAGCTATACTGTTAGGCTCACTGTATTAAGAAAGAAAAAACGGGTGCACCTCCATAAACCCCCTTGCCCAACATCCTTCCTTGCCAACCTCCCATCCCTCTTCGCCTCGTCTGAGTTTTAGTGTCAACTTTTGATTCAGGGACTGGCGGCGGATACGCATACATTCAGGCCGATACTCCGTACAATTATTGTGCTGTCGGTGTGCCTTCCCTTCATCGCGTCTTCTTTTCTTTTTACCATCTGCATCGATCGACGTTGGTTTTTATTCCGATACGGAGTATCCGTACCTACAAGTACAGGCTAACCATTTCTACCTTATACAGCACATCTCCAGACTTTCGGTACCTACCTATTCCCTTGATACCTTCCTTTCCCTTGCGTTCTTCCAAAGAAGCGCATGACAAACTCGACGTCACCCTGAGTGCCGTCACTTTTTCTCAGGGTCTAGACCAACCAACCGACACACGCTCGACATCCAATCAAGACACTCATCATCAACGGCTGTTGCCGGCACTCGAAGCTCTCCCCAACGCCAGGACCGAGCTTGTTGGTTGCCCATAGCTGTTCCTTGCTACTTTCCAGGTCACCCAACCTTTTTCGCCCCAGGGACCCCCCCAAAAAACAACTTGACCGCGCCGCTCTTCTCCAACCCGACCACAGCTGCCTGCCGACACATCAACGCATAGGCCGAGTAAGCACGCGCGCATTGTCAACACGGGAATCCTTCTTCGCTTCATCTTCGAGCATTTCCTTCCCCCATCTGACAGCGCTCGCCTGCTGCCAGCCATCGCACGGCCTGTTGCACGACGAACAACCAACGAGCCAGCGCACCACGACTCGTCTTCTGCACACCACCCGACACCCGAGATTCAGGCCTGGGATTTAGCTTCCGGATCGATCATGAGCTTTCGTTTAGGCTTTGCGACATTGTGAATCACCACACAAACACCACAACAGTCACCGCTTCCACCCGACCCCTTGCCGTGGTTCCCGCAACTCCTTACCCTGCCTCACCCGTGAGCCCTTCGAGATCCCTTGTTCCGTCGCCCTGGCCTCCGACGCCTGTACCGACCTGCACCATGGCCTTCACATCCCAGTACCGAATGCCCGGTACCTACTTTGACGCACAACCCGCCGGAGTTCACCCTGGCGTCTTCCGACCACCCACTTCCCCCTCCGCCGGTTCTTCCTACTGTTTCGCCAGAGCAAATAGCTACCACGCCGAAGCAAATACACCTTCAGCTCAGGCAAAAAGGAAACGGCGCAACAATGCCTCCCGCGAAGCTACTCCGTTGAATGAATGGAACGATGGCAACATGAATCTAGACAGCTCGAGCGAACTCCCTAAACACGAGACACCTCTACCGATCCGAGAAGCCCGATACACGCTGGCTGGCCAGCTCGAGACACCTGGTGCCGGCGTCAACACGCCTTACGACAACGGTAACTTGGATGAGAGCATGTACTCAGACGGCGATTATCGAAGAGCCTTGGGATCAAAACGACCACACGAAGAGATGGAATCGCCTATTCCAGGCCAGCCGACTGTACTGGTCCAGCCTAGCCATCCAGTCGCCGGCGGCTGGAGTCGCTTTGCGTTCAACACTATTGGTGGGGTCGTAGGCAAAGTCTGGGAATTCTGCAAGGCTGGGGCCTTCATTGGCTTCTCTGCTGGGGGTGGCAAGGCTTATACCATTGATGGCCAGAGCATCCGTCCCTCTTCAGCTGCTACCTCAACTTTGTCTGCGCCCCAGCTAGAACCATCCGAGAAGTTCAACGAAAAATACGAATGGAGACAACAGCAAAGTCCCCAAAACTTGGATACCCCCGTTGGAGATACCACGCCGCCCGGAGGATTCCCTCAGCCCCTCTTCACATCGTATGCCCGGGAGCCAGACCAGGCCCTGAACCCCGAACCCGAGGTTGGGGTCGAGGTCGAGGCCACACCTTCGCGACCCGCCGTAAAACGCCGACAGACGAGTGCTGGGAATCATGATGAGTTGCGAAACTGGGTTGTGGTGGACGAGTCAGCGCCAGGCAATAGGCCAGTTTCGAGGGCATCGATGCGACCAGCATCCCGCAACATGCGCCCTTCCCTAGTCACAGGCCGGAGGATTAGTGTTCCCAAGCCTCGTCTCAGCTCGATCCCGATCCACAACCGCCGCCAATCTACGGCTAGCCACGAATACAATGCTCCGGACACCGCACCACTGTCATATCAGGAACCAGCAAGCTTCGCTAGTGTGAGGTCTCCGGAGCCGCCGAGGACCTTGACCGGGCCCTCGCCGAGCCGAATCCCACTTCCAATGCAGTCTGCCGGCTCGAGCCCAAACCCGTTCGCGAAGACGACCGTCTCGGCCCGGCGTCAGAGTGCCATTCCGTCACCGGCACAATCTTTAATGAGCCCACCCATACGCTCGCATCGCCGCTCCAATAGCAGTGCCTCAGCAGCATCACCTCGCGGTAAACTCAAGGAATTCGGGGTGGACTCCATCCGCGCGAGCCCTCGGCTCGACGTGGAAGCCAAGAAGTTGGCAGCCAGACGAATCAAAGATGAACATGACACCGATGCGAGGATTAATGATTTCAACCAGAGGCTCAAGGAGATGATTCGCCAAGGCAGGGAGGCTCTTGGCACCAAGGTCGAGGTGGATGACGATGGATGCGGCTGGGAGGATGACTGAAAGAGAGTACTTTAATGGTCATGGAGGGCGTTTTGCTAGGTTCTTTACACACATCTGGGCAGGTCTGCTTTTTGGCGGGGAGTTGAAAGGATGATTTCGTCGCGTGATACCATCCACCATACATGCGGCATTCTTGACAGGACCCCAACATTACCTCGGGTCTAGATTTGCAAAGGTAGTTTCCAGCTCGAGATCTTCGAGTTTAGTAATAGCAAGGGTCTATTCGATGATATATGTAGCCTAATAGGTTGTATAGCTCCACTATTCAAGCGCAGCGAAGTCATAAACTGTGCTTGAAATGCTGGTCGTGACAACTTGAGGCTCTCTATCGTAAGCCACGTTGTGCTTCTTTGGCGCCCGGGATTTCCTCCTAATACTGATTTCAAAATGCGACATCTTTACCAAATATAGCCTTGCCATACTTGCTGTTGCCCCATGCCAACGCTGCATCCACATATTCAAAATCAGGACTCGCCCATTGGTGCGACCGCGGCACAGATGGACGAATCTCCTGCTTGGAGCCGCAGCTCTGGCATACCTCATCGTTGAGCTTCTCCAGCTCGGCCTCGCAGGCCTGGCAATGCTTGGCACAGAACCATCGCGGGCAGCTCACCACGACGCACTGTCGATCCATAGGCATGTGGTCGACTGTCAAGTGCTGCCCTCCGCAGCGGCACTTCTTGAGGTGACAATCGCGACCGGCATGGTCCGGGATACCACACATGCAGCAGCGGGCTTTGCACATCATGGCTGTGATCCCATCGCCCATATGAAAGGTGGGACATTCGCCCGGCGTACACATTTTGGGGCATTGCTTGGCGAGGTGTCGTTGGGGAAAGGGGCTGCAGCGGCAACGATTGCGCTTGGAGCTAGTGCAGGCGGCGACGTTGTGCCATGCCTGGCCGCAGTGGCCGCAGGGTAACGGGCAATGTTTCGTCTTGTGATAGCGGTCAAGACAGTTATGACAGGGATTCTTTTGCTCTTCCCGTGGTTCTACTGAAGCCTCTTGGACGCTGGTTTGTAGTCTCTGGTGGAGTCTCTGGAGCACTTCTACTAACGTGCGAGGGTCCATGTCGGGTGTTATCCCCAAGGCGTGTAGCTCAGCGGCGGAGAAGTCGAGACGCAAACGCCTGGGCGGCATGATTGCGGATTCCTATACGTAACGAATATCATATGTCCTGAGGGAGAAATTCTGGTATGATGATGTCGGTAGTTATAACAGCACCTGGAGGTAGTGGTGATGAGGCAACGGCGAGGTCGGAATGGCAAACGAAGGGGCCCCAGGTATCAGTGGCTGAACTGATGTAGACTGCAGTGCTTCCTCTGAATTTCAAACTTTTGTAGGAGTATCGCCGGTTCCTTCTTCACTGGTTAGGTACTTGGAAGACGGTATGGCTGGTTATATTCTGGTAAAAAGGGTCTTCCTCAATGCTGCCGCGGCGGTTGTTTGATGAGACGAGGTGCCGCTCAGAATTCACCGAGATACTCCGGCCACAAAAACGTGTTGTGCACGGCCCACTTATCAAGGGACACACAGTGTTGGAACATGGTGTAAAAGCTTCTAGTCAACTGTGCACCTGGAGTTGCATCCTCACAGGATCCAATGTCATTTCAAACCCAGCTCTTCCTCTCTTCTACTCGAATTCTATACCAACATACAATGTCGCCAGAGTCTACCTTGACTCTCTAGGTACGCAGACCAGGAAATTTCATGGCTCTACATGAGCAATCGATGCTCCGCCAATGCTCTACATCATAACTTATGCTCTCTTACGAAAATGGCCGCGATTAGTGCCAGCGCTGATGAGATGAGTGAGAAACCGTGGCTAAATCCCAAACCTTCGACGTACGCCTGCACGATGGCTGCTGAAACCTTTTCATCCGCATGATCGATGTAGTCAACACTCGATGTCGCTTTTGCGATAATCTACCCCAATTCATGTGAGTGTCCGCGACGGCTTGAGAGAATCATCGACTGGCCTCTCTGCTTACCTGCTTTCGCACAACTGCGCTGAGATCCATGCCTTCCAGCAATGCGTCTAGCCGCCATCTCATCGTTTCCATCATGACGGCACTAACACATGACAGGCCGAGGATCATGCCGATTTGGAATGTCAAAAACATTCCCGACGTCACTGCGGCCTTGTGCTTGGGGTTGGCTGCGGCTTGAATGCTGATGAAACCCGCCGACTGTACCAGGCCAGCCCCAAACCCACCAGGTACGATGTAAAGCGACTCCCAAGCATTTGTATCTCCATGCCACCGAAGCAGCAAAAGCGAGTAGGAGAACATCGATGCGATAGTCGCAATTATCAATAGAGATTTGTAACGACCAGTTCTGTGCAAGTCAGCATGTCGCTCCAAACAATTTGCATCTTCAGGATTGACAAACTTTCTGATCAGATATCCAGCAAGGACGCCACCGATGGCATTCCCAAAGACGGCGGGGAAGAGATGTATTCCAGCAACAGTGTTAGAGACACGCTGTGTCACCTGGAAATAGAGCGGGACGGAGAACATAAGGCCGAGTTGAGCTGCGACTTGCCCACCGCTAATGACGTACGTCAAGATAATGTCGCGATGCTTCAACAGTTCCAGGGGAAAGATTGGCTCTTCAGCCCACCACTCCTCAACGGCGGCAAAGAGTCCACCAAACACGACAGCTACGCCAAAGAGAACGAATATGAGCGGGTGGCTCCAAGGTATCTTGGTACCTCCAATCTCAATCGGGAGGAGAAAGGTCAAGATGAAGAGTGCCAATAAAGCAGCGCCAAAAAAGTCGATCCTCGCTAGAGAGCCCTTTTTGCCGTTGATGGGCTTGCCGCTTGCTTCAACACCTTCATCACTCTTGCCCACTTGCTTGCCTTTTGGCAGGAAAAACCAACACAGCAAGACAGCAAGTAGGAAAATGGTGCCTGGCCGAGGAAAGACCATCGCCATCCAATGGTATCGGCTAGCCAACCTCCCACAGGTCCACCAAGACTTCGTCCTACTGTTGCGGCCAGGTTGATACCTGCTTGCCACGCAGCCACGTCACGGAGTGGGACGAGATCTATCAAGGTTAGCTCAGTCCTTCCATCCAGGGTCCTCTATCGTATTTTACCTGTCACCAAGAGCAGCCCGAGGACGTTCAATGCTGAGCCACCAGATCCTGAAATGACCCGTCCAAGCACGACTTGCCACATTGTGCGACCGACGCCGACCATTGCGCTGTGAACAGTCAGTTGACAATCATACGGATAACCTTGATCAAACCTACCATCCAACGGAAAACAAGGTATAAGCCACCATGAGGAGGGCACGCCGCCCGTAAATGTCACTGAGCTTGCCATACTTTCCGCCGTATTAGTGAATGGACTCACTTGAACTAGGTAGGGAAGGATGACGAACCAAAGTCTGAGTTGCCGCTCCTGCCAACGCGAAAGAGACGAAGAGCCAACTGGAGTTTTTGTCACGAGTTATGGCACGCAGCAATGGGTATACGGAGTGTAATAAAAGTAGCTTAATATATTAAAATAGAAATAAATAAAAAGAAAAGGTCTATATATATAATATTTAAAATAAATACATAATTTAGTACGTAATAAGTACTTTATAAAATACAGTTACTATCCTTATTATATAATATACTCCTTAATTACTATTACTAAGGAGTTATTATACCCGAGATAAAACTTCTAAATACCCTTATAAAGGCCCGATTTAGTTAAATATAAATAAAAAAAAAATAAATATAAGGGATATGCGTTTTTTAAACTACGTTTATTATAAATATATTCCTTTATTTAAAATAAATAGAATCCTAATTTAGAATAATATATATTTTATTACTTTTAATATATAAATTATTAAGGGCGAGGCTACTTAGCTACCTTATATATATTTAAATTCTTACGGCGTTATTTAGCTATTATTTTTCTTCCTCTTTTTAACTTTTTTATAATTATTATAAGTACCCCTATTTACTACGCACGCGCGCTTACGTTATTAAATTATTTACTAATTTTATTTTAAATATAAATATTTAATATATTTAGAAATAATAATAAGTTTTACGTAATTTTTATAATACTTTTTATATATATATTGTGTAGTTTATTAAGAGTTTAGATAGGTAATAATATTAACGAGCCCTTTTAAGTTATTATTCTCTTTTATAACTTCTTATTTATTTATTAAGGCCCGGTTACTAAGCTCTTTTTCTTTAATTAAGAGGATATTAAGGCTACTAATAGAGATACTAAAAACTTTATTAAATTTAAGGTTTTTATTAATAGTTATAATAAGGGTAATAATAAGGTAAATAGTAGTAATAAGAGCTTTAAAGAGCTTTTATTTATCCCCCCCTCGGAGTTTAAAAATAAGGATAAGAATATTTTAGATATTAAGCCCTTTAAAAAAAATATATTATATATTATTATTTTAAGAGTTTGTTTTTAATAGTATTTTAGAATTTAAAAAACGTAAGGCTAGCTTTTTTTAAAAAGGTAATAAGAAATAAAAGAGAACGCTAAAAAGTTAAAATACTCTCTATAATAAGTATAATTCTTTTTATTATTCTAAATTTAATTAATATATACTTAGTTTTTAAAAAGCTTAAGGGAGTAGTTCTTAAAGAACGGGAAGTATAGTATATACTCTATTTTTAAATAGCTTTTTAATATACTAACCTTAAGGATAGTAATTATTATTTTATAAGAAGTAGTAGCTAGTATACGCGCTATTTTAATAGCTATTTAGTTAAGGGGTATATTAATATACTAGTTATTATATAGCTAATAGCCTAGGCTTTTACTAAGGCTATTATAAGTAGCGCTCTTTTTATTATAAGTATATTATTTTTTTTTATTATTAAGAAGCGTATTTTTAATTATAGTTTTAATAAGAAATTAGTAAGCTTTGCGCTATTATTTATTATATAGAGAATAATAAGAAAATATATAAGAACTATATTAGGTTTTATATAAAGGATTTCTTTTCTGCGCATACCCCGCCCCCTTTTTTAAATACGCTTATATTATTAGTTATACTTATTATAATTATTTAAAATTAGTTTTTTATTATATTACTTACTCTTATATTTTAAGTTATTAACTTAATAATTATTTTACCTCCTATTATTTTTAGTTTTATAGATTTTAAAGTATATAAAGTATAGTTTTTAGTACGTATACCCACCCTCTTTACTAATAATGCTATAATTTTAATAATTACGTATTTTATAAACTAAGAGTTTAAATAATAAGTATAAGCCCGGGTTTTATTTTTATATACGTATACTCTATAAAATAAAGTTATTTTAGGAGTTTAGGCTTTTAAGTTAAAAAAAGTTTTATTTTATTTATTTTAGGCCTCTAGGCCGTACTCTAAGTTCTATTTATTATTTACTTTTAGGTATTAAGTTTTTTTAAATATAGTTTAAATTAATTATTTTTAATTATTTTAGCTATTTATAATAACTTCTTACGTATTATAGAGGTTAAAAAGTATATAGAAATATTCAAACTTAGTTTATAAAAGGGTTTTAGTAAGTCTATTTACTAATATATCTTTTATTAATATATAAATAATTTCAAAACTACTTTTAGTATACTCTTGTCTTAGTTATATGTTTTATATATTAATATAGTGAAGTTAAGTAGTTATTTTTTTTTTTTATAATAAGTTAAATCGTTTGTTAATTATTATAGTTAATTGATTATACTTTTTTTAGGTTAAGGGTAATGTTTTTAAAAAGGCACTTTAGAGCTATAGTTTTTTTTATAGTTTTTTTAAAATAAAGAAGCTTAGTTTTAGTAATTAACGTTATAACTATCACTTAGCGTACTAATTTTTATTAAATTAGGCTACTAAAAAGGAATATTATATATTTTTAAGATAATTATTATATTATTTTATTATTTATAAAGCTAGTATTTTTAGTTAGAAGTAATAATTGCGTACTTAGTATATTACTATAGTAGAGCGTAAGATATCTTATTACGTAGAGATATTAAATATAGTAATTAATTATTTTAATATAAGTTGTACTTAGATTAGTTAGGAACTATAATAATTATAAATAAGTAAAAGTAATATTTAGCTTAATTATTATAGTTATATAAAGTATATTTTTAACCTTTTTTTAGTAATTTTTTTTTTTTTATTACCTACCCCTCGTTTAGTTTAAACTCGTCCTAAGGAAGAGGGGTAGCTAAATATAGTAAATTTATAAAGTTAAAGTACTTAGTAATTTGCTTAATATATACGTTATAAATAAAATAAATCTTATAAGTAGTATAGTTTTATAAAATCCGTATTTTAAAAAAGTAATTAATTGGTTTATTTTTTTTAAAGTTAATATATTTTTTTATATTATTAACGATCCCCTAAGCTACTTTTTAACTATTTTAATAATATAGAATAATAAAGTTATTAACATAGAATATTAGTATTACTTTTTTATTTACGGTTTAGTAAATATAGATTTTTTTATAGTTATATATTATATTTATATTATAAAGTATAAAAATAAAAGTTTAGAACTAAAGAATTAGTAAGTTTTAGAGGTTATATAGAGCGCGTTAGAGTTTACTTATTTTACTAATAATTTTATATTCTTTTAAGAGTTTAATAATTATTAGTTTTTTATTTTTAAGAGGCGCGTTAAGGAATATATTAATAGTATTATATTAGTTAGTTTTAAAGTTAAATTAGGTAGTTATTATTATTATAAGTTTAAAGGCCTTTATAATAAGCGTTAAAGCGTACGTATTTTATAAGGGGTTAAGTAATTATATATCCCTTTTTATATATATACGTACTTTTATTTTATAAACCTCGTTATTAGTATTATATTTATAAATATATACTTATTTTAATAAAAGTGGGATCTTTTATTTAGGATTACGGTTAACTTCTTTTTATATACTAATATTTTTTAGTTTTTTTATTTTTATATTTATAATATCCCTAAGTAGCTTTTATAGTTACTATAGGAGATATTTAATATTACTAAACTTTTTTAGTAAGCTCTAGAAGTTAATTTTAATAAGTTATAGTTTTTAAACTTTTTTAAAGCGCTTTAAGTAAGTCCTATAAACTACTTTTTTTATTATTTAATAGAGTATTATATATCCTATATTATTATTTTTTAGAGCTTTTTGCTAATTAAGTATAAAAATAGAGAAAAAGTAGTTTTAATAGTAGTTATAATAATTACTATTTTTTATATTTAAATATAAGAGTATTATAAAAATACTATTATCGAAGTATTATAGAGGTTTATAGGCCCGGTTTAAACGTTTAGGACTTAATAAAGCTTTATTTAGTACTTAATAAGGCGGTTTTTATAAGCTCTGTTCTTATATAGTAGTAGAGGTTTATTATAAGGGTTTTTTATTAATATCGATTTTAGTATTAAGAATTACTTTTTTATAATTAGTACCTCGTTTATTATATACTTTAATATTTTATTAAGAGTTATTAAGAATTAAAGGCTTAAGAACTTTTATAATATATATAAGTATTTATAGGGAGGATTATAAATTATATAGAGCTATTTATAACCCGGTTACTATATTTTTTTTTTATTTTTACCCCTAAGCTTACGTAAGGGGGTTATTTTAGGGGTTAGTAATAATAATAAAACTATATTAGTTTCGTTAGTTTTATTAAATATACCCTATAGTACGTTTATTAGTTACTTAGCGTTTTGAGTAGTTAAAAATTTAATAATAATATTATTTTTAATTATAGGGTTATCCTAAGTACTAGTATTTCTAAAGTTTAGATTTACTTTTCTAAGTACTCAAACTAACTTATTATTAATATTAAAGAGTTTTTATATTTTTTAAATTATTAAATTTATTTACTTACTTATAATAGCTTATTTTTTATATATAGGATTATAAAAGATTCTTTTATTAAACTTAATATTTTTTATAATAAATACTTACTCGAGCGCGGGTACTTAGACTTTATATAGGTTATGCGTTTTTAATATATATTTAATTAGGTATTTTATATACTTATAGAGAAGTATTTTAAACTCTTTTTAATATATACCCTTTTTACGATTTTTATAAAGAGGGTATACTTAGTAGTTATATATATAGAAATTACTAAAGTACGGGGTTACTAGTTTAGAATCCCGTACTTAGTAACTTATTTATTATTAGTATTAATATTACTTTTGCTAATTAATTTTTATTATAATAGGCGAATTCTTTTTATTAGCCTTTTATAAGGTAATATTATAAATAAAGATTATTATTCATACTATTTCGTTTTATAAATTTATAAAGAGGTTTATAAAAAGGTATATTTTACGAGCTTTAGTAATTACGAGTTAATTTACTTTTTTTACGTTATTTATAGGTTCTTTTATATATAGAGGTAGAAGTTTTATTTTAATTTTTAGTTTATTATATTACGTCTTATATACGTATCTAACGTTTATAGTTAGGAGGGCGGTTTTATTATTATTTTTAAAAAAGTAAATTAGAGTTCTTTTTTAATAATAAATTGCTACTTCGAGGCTCTGTAGTGCGAAAAATACTTTCTTTTTTATTTTAGTTTTTAAAAAGAACCCCCTGAGCTACTTATTATATTTATTAAAAGTTATGAGTATATATTATTATTTATTAAGAAATAGTTTAAAGTAGAAGAGATTTTAATATATATAATACTATAGCTATAAGGCTTTTCTTAAGGGTAGTCCTTTTAAAACTACTATTTTAGTATTAAATAATATATATACTTTATACTTAACTTATAATAAAGGTTTAATATATATACTTTAAGTTTTATATAATAATTAATAAAGAGTATTAGGTCCGAGATAACCTATTTTAAAGTACTAGAGGAGTGCGCTATTAGACTTTTTATAAGTACGTTAATATAAGTAACGGAATGTTTTATAACTAATTAATAGTATAATACTAGCTAGGCTTTATAAGATATACTTAAGGTTTATAAAAAAAGGATAGGATTAGAGGAGCTTATATTTAAAAAAGATTAGGTTATTTTTTTAAATAAGTTACTTTTTAATAGTGTTTTTATAAAGCGTTCCTTATTATAAAGTATAATTTAGACCGTAGTACTAGAGTATATTTTTATTTAGTAGAGTTTTTAAGACTATATTAATATAAAATCCCTTAACGTAAGCGACGTTTTAGAGCTTTAGATTATAAGTTCCTTTTTTTTTAAGTCTATTTAAAACGCTTATTATAATATAAGTACTACGTATAATAATAAGTAGTATAGTAGTTTTTAATTTAATATAGTTATTATTACCTAATAGTACGTAACTCTTAGGTTTAAATAGGCTCTTATTATTAATTAAATATATTACTTTATAGTTATTTATTATTATACTTTAGGAAAGGGGGTAAGCGCTATTTATAGGGGTACTAAAGATTACGTTTATTTTTAAGTCCTAACTTTTTATAAGTATAGTAACTATATAGCCCTCGTCTTAGTTTATTAATAAGCTCGCTATAGGTTAATTAGAGGACTTTTTTAAAAACTTAGGTTTTTTAGGGGTTCTATTATTTTTTAGCTAATTAGTTTTTTTAAGCTTATTATAGAGTAATTTTTATTTATTTAATTTAATAGCGGTAAGGACTTTTTTTATATAGCTTTTTAATATTCGTATTAGTAACTTATTAGCGTTTTGGCTTATAAGTGCCTATTTTAGTTTTTAGTATACTAAAGGGCGCTATGGGTATGCGCAATTATAAAGGTACGAAATATTATTTTTATTATTTATATTATTAATTAAATTAAAGCGTTTAGTAAAAGTAGAATAAGCCCCTTTTTAATTTAAAAGCTATTTAGTATATATATTTTAGGTTACTAAGCTAAATATATACGTAATTTTTTTAAGAGTTTTAGTATATATTTTAAAGGTTATTAATTTGTTAAAGGTTTTATATGTGCGTTACCCTTATATAGGGTTAAGTTTAGACTTAACTATAATTAAGAAGTTAAGTACGGCAATTTTTTTATTAATTTCTAGAATATTATACGTTTTAGCTTAGAAGTAAGTAGACTACTATTTTTTATATTAGCGTTAGGGGTTAATTCTAGTCCTCGCTTTATTAAGGGTTTATTAGTATTTTTTTTAAACTATATTCTTAACTATTACTTTAGAGGGCGTAAATTCTTATTTTAAATATTTAATAATTTATTATATACTAAACTTAGCGCCGTTCTTAGTAGCTTTTTAAAATACGTATTTATAAAGAGTAGTATTAACTAATTTTATTAATTACTAAGTAAGGAGTTTAATATATATATTAATAGTACTGCGTTCCTAAGCTTTAAGTTATTTATATTTAGCTTTGATTTCTTATTATTTTTAAATACTTTTAAGTATATAGATTTTTTTTATAAGTATAGTATAGGGATAGATTTGTTTACGTAAAGTAAGTAGCCTAGCTAGCTTTATAAAAGGAAACTTAGCTTAGTCTTATAGGTTATTTATATTTAAAAAAGTCGAAGGGGTTATATTAAGAGTTATATTTAGAAGCTATTAGTATAGGATTTTTTAGTTTTTTTAGTTATTTTTAAACGCTTTATAGCGTATTTAATAAGCTCGTAGTTCTTTTTTATTATAGGTTATAATTAATTATTTAAATTTAGAAAGTAAAATAAGTATTATAAAAGGGTCGAGGAGTATATTAGAATTTAAAGCGTTTAAGTTAACGTATTTTTAGACCTTAATACCCTTATTTATAATACGGAGTACGTTAAACTATTTAATCTAACTATTATAGTTAATTAATTTAGCTTAAGCTAAAGTTAATACGAGTATATTTATTATTTTAAAGAGATTATAAGAATTATATTAATAAGTATATTATTATAATATAGGGTTTTAACTAAGAGCTAGGTTTATAATTATTATAAGTTATAATACGTAATAATAAGTATACGGAGTATAGTAAAAGTAGCTTAATATATTAAAATAGAAATAGATAAAAAGAAAAGGTCTATATATATAATATTTAAAATAAATACGTGATTTAGCACGTGACGGGTATTTCGTGAGATGCGGTTACTATCCTTGTTATGTAATAGTTTTCGAGATTATCGAATTTAGAGGCAATCGTTGGGTGCGTTGCCATTACTAAAGAGCCATCGGCGTTCGTAGTAAAAGTTCTAACTAGCAGGATAGACACGATCTTGACAACTGCCCAAGTCGAGGTCTTTCTGTCTTGTAGCTTTGCATCATCGCTGGCGGTTGCAACGGGTGCTACTTGTTCGACATCGACGCTCGAATCGACGACTTCTGACGACCGTGTGAGATGCCATGGAAGGTATTGGCCGTCCGAGTCTGCGCTAGACGACGAGGAAGTCAAAGAGCTCTCACCTGACGAACTCGACTCCCGTCGAGTACTCGACAACAAAGGCGACCTCTCGTCAACTACCCTCTGTGTTCCTTCACCACTTTGTAATGTCTTTGAGCGCGTCATGCTGATCGATTTGGTTGTATGGAGGAGAGAATCACAGAGCCGCAAGCCAGCAGATGGAAGAAAAGGAAGGTGTCATCGGCTCTTCAAAACTCTGATGCAGCCGGGATGAACCTTTTCAGATCCGCAGTGGACAACCATGCCATGCGTCCGGTGTGGCACTCGGAGTTTCCCATGCACTAGGGAGGAAGGCAACGCCGTGTATTGGCCAATCAAGCCTGGCATCATACCCAATGTTTTCCCTTTCCCATATCAGTCAGTCAATGGGCATCTGAGGAAGAGCTCTTTGACAGGGAAACAAAAATTGCCGATAAGAGGATGCAGGCTCGCCCGGCACTGGGGCTCAGGTATGGCGACATATTGCGCCATCGGCGCCATGCGACTTCGGACACCTCTCGGGTCCCCACACGGCCGATAGGACGGCGGTAACCGGTGGAATCAAGGCCATATTTGCTGCCTTCCCGGGAACCAAAAACTACTCGGACGACTCAAATTCAACGACAGAGCCTACGGATTCTTCGATTCTTTTTCTGCGAGACGCTGCAAAACGCACCCGCGTGTGGAGATTCTCAGCAAATGGCATCCCTAGCTTGCATCCCAGTCCGAGGATTGTTCCTCTCTCCTCCAGACTAGTGCGACATGCCGCAATTTGGGCTGTTGTGAGTCGGAGCCGGATCTCGCCGGGTAACTATGTTTCACTGACTCATCAACACAGCTGACCAGGTTTCTGAAACTCTGCTGTTCTCTGCGATCGCCGCTCCGGTACCGAAACCGTGTGTGTGCACGCCGGCTTAGATCGCGTCGCGACGAGCCGATTGTTTGGATTCTACAAGTTGTGTTAATCTGGTCGGCCCCGGGCTTCTTTCATCTCCCGATTCCTCTGTCTTACTTCGGATAATTAAACCACTTGAGTCCTCGAAATTGAAACAGACGTGGGATCGTCATCCAAAGATTGGGCTGCAAGTGTTTCAACTTCGAATTCCGTGAGGATCGTGGCATGTTCTATCTGATGACGCTCAATGGCGATGGAATTTAGACTGGCTTTGACAAAATATGAATTCTCTCAATCGATATTGGCAAGATTGGGAGACAAAGGTATGTTGCGCAAGTCCATAGCCAAAGCCTTCGGCCCACCTCCCAAGTTCCCATCGTGTCTCGACAATTGACATACGCTTGTTCCAGCTTTAGATTAGGTCTTGACTCCCGCTTTTCCTGGCCTTTCCTCTCAGTTGCTTTGCAATCAAAACGCATAAAGAATGGGCTTTTAAAAACCCGTAGGAGAAAGGAGGCATGCGCATGGGTAATAAGTCTGCGCCTATTGCGATGCCCTTAAATAGTAAACATCTCTACATGTGTTAGTATCCCTATTATAAGGTAGTTAGTTCGAACCGTAGGTTAACGAAGAGATTAATTAAACTATATAAATTTCTATATAAGTATAAAAAGGAGGTTCTAACTATAAGTTAAGCTAGTTATAATAATTATAAATAGGGCCCCTAATTAGCCCCTATATAGTTAGCTATATACTATAATTAAATTAAACTTCTAATTTAATACTAACTTTCTCTTTTTTTTATTAATTTACTTATTATAGTTAGAGGTATAATTTGACCTCGGGCCCTTTTACTAAGTCGTCTCTTTTTCTTTTTTTTTTTTATTCTTTTTATATAACCTATCCCTCTATTTATATATTAACTTTTTTATTATTTATAAATTACTCTAACCCCTTATTAAGTACTACTTTTATAAAAGCGTTAATAAAGTTATTATTATTATTAATTTAATAAATCTTAGAAATCTCGTACTTTTTATATAATTACTTAAAGGCTATAATATTAATTATAAGTCTCTTTTCTTTTATTGTTCCTAATTTAATAAAATATTTATATAGCGAGTAGGAATTAGTATAAATAACTATTAGGATTAGTAAAAAGTTAAGTTAATTAATAATCCTCCTTAATATTATTAAAATTATATAAATAAGGTTAATACCGTTAACTATACTATAAACTTCTAATACTAATATACTTCTTATTACTTATTTATTTTTAGTTAACGAATAATAAATAATATTACTATATATAATAAATTCGCTCTTATTTATACTCTTATTAACTAAAATAATAATATACTTTAATTACGAAATAAAGTCGTCGTTATTTATAAATAACTTATTAATAAAGACGTAAAGTTTACTAATAGCGAGGTTAATTAAGTAATAAACGAGGCCTTAATTAAGATTTATTTATTATTACTTAAGCTACTTATTAAGTACCTCGATATCTTATTTATTTAGTTTTATAGCTTATACTACTCTAGCGTAGTTAAAAATTACCTTAAGTTAGTATATATTTATAATATATACCCCCTGCGCAAGCTTAGCCTTATACTACTTCTTAATATTAATTACGTTCGGGTTAATAAGGGTAATTTTCTTACCCTACCCCTTTTATTAAAAAATAATAATTTTTTTTTTAATTATAAAAATCCTACTATTAAATACTAATAAGTTATTCATTATAAAAACCTTTTTTAGCTTAGTTATAAAGCCCGCTTTTTAAAGCTCCTTATTCTCTTTCTTTATAAAGTTAATATTAAATAGGCCTAATATATCGTTAGTTTATATTCTAACGATCTTAAATTAGTTACCTTCGTACTTAGAAACTAGTAAATATAGGTTATATATAGATATAACTATTAATAATTAATTAATATAAAAATCGTAATATGTAGCCTATTAATAAGTACTTAATTCTACGAGCCTATATAGTAATTTAAGTACTTTAATAATCGTACTTTCTAAGTACTTATTAACTATTTCTTTTAGTAAGTAAGCTAGGATTTTCTTTATAAGCCCTATAGCTAATTAAGTATAGGCCTAAGTAATATTATAATTTTAAATCTCGTATCCCTTTTTTTATAATAATACTATTAGCGCTATTATTAATCGTTAGCTATAGCACTATACTATAAGTAATTAAGTAAGTAGCGTCGCTTTTTTAATATTACCGTACCCCTAAATTATATACCTAGATTTTTTATATAGTTAGAGTATTCCTTTTTCCTTAATTTTATATATTATTTATAATTTAAATATATAAAAACCTTTATATTTCTTAGGGTTATAGAGGATAAATTAATAAACCCCTCGATTACGTAGAGTATTTATTTTAATAAGATCTAATCCCTTATATAGCTTTTTAATAATTATAATAATACTTTTTTTATATAGTTTAATTACTAGCTTAAAATCGGCTTTCTCTTTTATTATATAATAAGTATTAAATACCTCGTTATTAATAATAAATTATTGTATTAGGGCTTATTATTATATTCTTTTATAACGTCTTATTAATAATATTAGTACCCTTTTAACGATTTCCTCTTCCTCGTTATTTATTAGTATTACTACGACGATTTCGTTAAGGATAATTTCTTATACCTTTACTATGGGTTATATTATTTTCCCTAGCTCTTTTTTTTTTATAAGTTAGAAATTATTTTAATAGGATTTATATAATATAGTCTAATTATCGTAATTAATACTTTAAATAACTAGTTATAATCTCTTATAATTATATAAAACCGCTCGTTAATAAAAATTAATTTATATAACCTAGTTTATTATTAAATAATTTCGCACTATACTCGTATATTCGAATTTAGGGGCATATTTAAATTAGCCCCTATATTAGGCTTATTATATATAATAATTACCTCGTTAACTTACTTTTTTATATTTACCTCGCGCAGCGCCCGTATTATTTTCTTAATTACTTAGGCTCGTTAGCTTATATTTAGTAATAATAATAAGGCTAAGGTCGTTTTTAAATATACTCTAAATACTAATAGTATTAATATAAGCTTATTAGGCCCTATAATATCGTTATAATACTTAAGTACTATTTAAAAGTATTCGTTATTAATAAAATTAGGATTTTCCTCTTTAATAATTCTAAACACCCTTTTTAATTATTAATATACCCTTTTTACTTTTTTAATACTATAATACGCTTTTATAAGCATAACCTTTAGCTATATACTATAAGCCGTCGTATTTTTTTTAAATTTTATTAACTTAAAACTCGTATTAATATTAGTTCTAATACTATTTAGTAGTCCTTAGTATATATTAATTTAGTATTTTTATAAGGCTACTTATACTATCTTTATTTATAAATCCTATAAGAATTACCCTATTTAAAATAATATAGCCTCGTTAATTATATATAAGACCGGTTAACTATTTAAATATAAAATATTAACGACAATTTCCTAATTAAAATCAAACTTATTACGTAATTTAAATTTAAATTTATATAAGCTCTATATATTTATTTAATATTAATAGTATATTTTTATTAACTACTCTAGCGCCCCTATTTCGATATTATTATTACTTAATTACTTTAGGAGGCTATATAGCCTCGTAACTAATAAGTACCTAAATCTCTAGTATAGTTATTTAAGCTTATTTTCCGTTAGGTAATTAATTAACTTTATATTATTAAAAAGCCTTATAAATATATACCCCTATTATTATTTAACTATTTTAAAATACTTATTACTAAAGATTCTATTCCTCGTATTTTTAAATATAATACCTAGTTAATCTATATTTTTTAAATATAAGAAAAATAGGGTATTAATAAGTAAAATATAAAAGGTTATTATTCTAAAGTATATCTCTATTTCTACCGTACCTAGGGTAACGATTTCTTTACCTAGGCCGAAGCTAATTCTTATAATACTTATTATTAATATATTAAGTATTACTAATACGATTTTCTATAGCGCTTAGAATTACCCTTTTCTTCTTATTAACTATTATAATACCCTAGTATCTAGGATAATTTTATAAAAATTATCTAAGCCGTACTTTTTATTTATATAGAATACTTATATAAGCTTAGTATTTAAGTAATCTAAGTAGTATAAAAAGGGCCCCTCTAGCTACCCCTAGAATTACTTAGTATTATATTTCTTTTTTTTAAATATTAAGAGAGGTAGCCTTTTCTCTTTAAATATTAAGAGAATAGAATTTTATATTATTAAATTCGTCCTTTTATCTATCTCTATATCCGTTATTTAAGGGACTTTCCCTTATTATTTATAAATAAAAGCCTACTTATTTAAAACCTTTATTACTTTTTATTCGTTTAGCCTCGTATATCCTCTAAATACTAACGGAGTAAAAAAAGAGTAGTTAATATTATTAATTTTATTATAATCTAATTTATTAATATAGGGGGTAAGATCTTCTTTATTTTCCGAATTTCTTATAAGGGGCGGATACTCTAAGTTATTATTATAACTATTATTACTAAGTTCTATACCCCTAGATCTATCTTTATATATAATAAGGAATTAGCTAAACTAATAAAGGCTAGTTTTACTATTTATTACCCTTAACTTTTTATAATATTTATACGATTTAATATACTCTTTTTTAAAGTAATTACTTAACTAATATCTATCTTTTTTATAAATAAAGTATTACTTCTTTTATTACCTTACTTAAAAATTAAATCTCTACTTATTTAATAAATCTAAGCCTCCTTATTAATAATTATTATACTTAGTCTCTTTTCTTTTTTTATTATATATTTAGTTAACCTAATATTATTAATAAGAGCTATTATATATTTATAAATATATTTAGTATAGTATTCTTATTTTAATATTAAAACTAAATCTTAGCCTCGAGTAGAGTATTTTATAATCTTTAGGTATTTAATATAGGGTTATTTTTATTTTTAATACGCGCTAAATTATAATATAAAAATATCTAACTTTCCGCTCGTTAATCTCCTTATTTAGCTAGGTTTTTATTAACTTATTAATTTAATTAATAAGCTTTTTAAGGATTTATATTTATAATTTACCCTCTATTATCCTAGCTATAAATATAAAAAAAATTACTTATAGCTTAGATAAGAGCTCTAAATTCTTATTATAAGTCTTAAAATAACTTTGGATTATATTAATAATATTAAAAAAGTCGTTTTAATTAAACTTATATACCGCTTCGTAATAATAATCAAAGGCTTTACTTATAAGTACGATATTAATTACTAAATAGTATTAATATTCCCTAATCCCGACTTTTTCGTAATAGTTATAAAATATTATTAAAGTTTTTTATAAAACCTCGTACTTCCTCCTAAAGTATAATTTCTTTTTTAAAAAGATTTTTTTAAAATCCGTAAATTACCTCGTATTTACTACTATATTTTTAGTATTTATATACGATCCCTATATTACTACGTACTATTAATAACCTCGGGTCGTTTATCTCCTTTTTTATTAACTAATTAGCGCTAAATTTCGTATTAATAATAATAACGAGCTATAAATTAAAATAAATAGAATTATTAATTATTATACGTTTAATACTATATTTTACCTCTATATATCCTTTTATAATAATAAATTACTATTAGTAATTATAAAAAAGAAATTTAGGCCGTTTACCCTTTTTTTAAACTCGTTAAAGTAATTATACGCTCTATTAACTTATACCTAATTCTATAGTATAAATTCCTCTTTTATAATCGTCGTTACTAAAATTTTATATAATTCTCGTAATTATAATTACGCTAATAATACCCCTCGCTTATAAAAGAATCTATTAACTACTTTCGCAATTCCTAAGCTTATACTTACGAACTATTTATTTAGCTAGTAACTAAAGTTATTTATAATTTCGTAAAATAGGGGTTACCCCTATAGCCCCTTTTTTTATAAACCTTAGTTAAATAGATTAATACTATATTAATTTACTTATTATTAAGCTAATTTACGATCCTATATATTTATATCCCTTAATAATCTAGGTTAATATTTACGTATTTATAAGGGATTAAGATTCTATTTAAAATTAGGTTTCTTCTTCTTCTCCCTTACCCTAACTTACTAAGGGTTATACTCTAGCTTATACCTATATTAATAATTATTAATATATTTAATTTTAATAAGGATATACTTAATCTATATACTAATTATAATAAATCCGTACTTTTATTACTTAACGAATTTATTAAAATCTAAGTAATTCCTACTTCCTCTTACTACCTCGCTACTACTCTCGTTTTTACTATCTTTAGTAATTATTATTACTCTTTTAAATCGCTAGCTATCGTACTTACTAAAATCCTCCTTTTTATTTAGTATAAAAAAGTAAGTTTTAATAATTCCTTTTTTAATAATAACAATAGACGTTTATATTACTATAAAAAAATATAATAATTAGTTTTAGAATCTTTACTAATTCTTAATTTTTATTATTTTATACCTTTTTAACCTCCTAAGCCTCGTACTCTTTATAACTTTTAAATTACTTCCTTCTTTAACTTACCTCCTCTAGGGTAGTATTTTAAAAAATAATTAAAAATAAATACCGGCCGGCTCGTAAAAGAGCTAAATAGGCTATTAAGAGCTAAATAAGTAGTTAGGTACGGTTAGTAAAGTTAAGCCCTCTTTTTTATAAAATCAAAAACTTAAAAAACTTATTAAAAATACTTACTACTTCGTTACTTATATTAAGTAGGGTTAATTACTTTAAAAACTTTTTTTCTAACTACTTCTTAATACCCTATTTTATATTTCTTAAGTAATTTTTTTCGTAACTTAATTACTATTAAATAATTATTACTTATTAATAATCCCTTTTATTACTTAGTTAATTTCTTAAAACTAATAATTTTATACTAAGAGCTAGTATAAAAAAGAAGCTCCTTAATAGCCCTTTAGAAAATTCTTTTTTTTCCCTCTTAAATCCTCGTCTTCTTAGCCTTTTTTTAAGTTAATTATAGCTTTAATAAGAGGTTATAAAACTATTTTAAAATAGCTACCTTTTTTTTAAGTTAATTTTTAAGATTTATAATACTCTTAGCTTAATATTATTAAAACCTCTAAATTCCCTCCTCCTTTATAAAACCGTCCCTTATATTATATTTTAGAATAATACCTAGGGGGTAGTTAAAAGAGCTCTAAGGAAGTTATTTAAATTATAAACTTATAATTATATTTATAAAATCCTTATAATAATAAACTTTTTTATATACTATAAATCTCTTAGCTTTATAACTCCTATAAAATTACCTTCGCTACTAAATAAAAATATTTATATTTAAAAATCCTTTTCCTTAATTACGTAATACTCTTTTTATATTATATTATTAAGCTCGTTTATTATACTAGTTAGTTATATAAGTAGTTATTACGTAGGTATTTCTTTTTACTAATTTAACTAATTAATTTCTAATTACGGGCCGGCTATAGGAAAGTTATTTAATAAAAAAGCTACTTAAAATAATAATAAAAAACTAGTTACTTAAGTAGTTCTATTAATTAACGTAGTTTAATATAATAAATATCGACTTTTTATAAGTAGTAAAGGGCTACGATTACTATTAGTATCCCTATTATAAGGTAGTTAGTTCGAACCGTGGGTTAATAAAGAGATTAATTAAACTATATAAATTTCTACGTAAGTATAAAAAAAAGGTTCTAATTATAAGTTAGGCTAGCTATAATAATTATAAATAGGGCCCCTAATTAGCCCTTATATAGTTAGTAATATACTAAGGTTAAATTAAACTTCTAATTTAATACTAACTTTCTCTTTTTTTTATTAATTTACTTACTATAGTTAGAAGTATAATTCGACCTTAGGCCCTTTTACTAAGTCGTCTCCTTTTCCCCCTTTTCTCTACTCTTTTTATATAACCTATTCCTCTATTTATATATTAACTTTTTTACTACTTATGAATTATTTTAACCCCTTATTAAGTACTACTTTTATAAAAGCGTTAGTAAGGTTATTATTATTATTAATCTAACGGATCTTAAGGATCTCGTACTTTTTATATAATTACCTAAAGGCTATAATATTAATTATAAGCCTCTTTTCCTTCGTCGTTCCTAATTTAATAAGGTATTTGTATAATAAGTAAGAATTAGTATAAATAACTATTAAGATTAATAAAAAGTTAAGTTAATTAGTAATCCTCCTTAGCGTTATTAAAATTACGTAAGTAAAGTTAATACTATTAACTATACTATAAACTTTTAACACTAATATACTCCTCGTTATTTACTTATTTTTAATTAATAAGTAATAAATAATATTACTATATATAATAAATTCGCTCTCGCTTATACTCTTATTAACTAAGATAATAATATACCCTAATTACGAAATAAAGTCGTTATTATTTATAAATAACTTATTAATAAAGATATAAAGTTTATTAATAACGAGGTTAATTAGGTAATAAACGAGGCCTCGATTAAGATTCGTTTATTACTACTTAAACTACTTATTAAATACCTCAATATCTCGTTTATTTAACTCTATAGCCTACGCTACTTTAGTATAATTAAAAATTACCTCGGGCTAGTATATATTTATAATATATACCCCTCGCATAAGCTTAGCCTTATACTACTTCCTAACGTTAATTATATTTAGGTTAATAAAAGTAATTTTTTTACCCTACCCCTTTTATTAAAAAACGACGGTTTCCTTTTTAATTATAAGAATCTTATTATTAAATACTAATAAGTTATTCGTTATAAGGACCTCTTTTAGCTTAGCTACGAAGCCCGCTTTCTAGAGCTCCTTATCTTCTTTTTTTATAAAATTAATATTAAATAGGCCTAATATATCGTTAGTTTATATTCTAATAATCCTAAATTAATTACCTTTATACTTAGAAACTAATAAATACGGGTTATACGTAAATATAACTATTAATAATTAATTAATATAAAAATCGTAGTATATAGCCTACTAATATATACCCGATTTTATAAGCTTATATAGTAGTTTAAGCACTTCGATAATCGTACTTTCTAAGTATTTACTAGCTATTTCCTTTAGTAAGTAGGCTAGGATTTTCTTTATAAGCCCTGTAGCTAATTAAGTATAAGCCTAAGTAATATTATAGCTCTAAATCTTATATCCCTTCTTCCGTAGTAATACTATTAATACCATTATTAATCGTTAGCTATAGCACTATACTATAAGTAATTAGGTAAGTAACGTTACCTTTTTAACATTACCGTACCCCTAAATTATATACCTAGATTTCTTATATAATTAGGATATTCCTTTTCCCTTAATTTCACGTACTATTTATAATTTAAATATATAGAGACCTTTATATTTCTCGAGGTTATAGAGGATAAATTAATAAACCCCTCGATTGCGCAAAGTATTTACTTTAATAAAATCTAATCCCTTATATAGCTTTCTAATAGTTATAATAATACCTTCCTTATATAGTTTAATTACTAGCTTAAAATTAGCTTTTTCTTTTACTATATAATACGTATTAAATACCTCGTTATTAATAATAAATTATCGTATTAGGGCTTACTATCGTATTCTTTTATAACGTCTTATTAATAATATTAATACCCTTTTAATAATTTCCTCTTCCTCGTTATTTATTAATACTATTATAACAATTTCGTTAAAAATAATTTCTTATACCTCTACCGTAAGTTATATTATTTCCCCTAGCTCTTCTTCTTCTTATAAATTAAAAATTACCTTAATAAGATCTATATAATATAGTTTAATTACTATAATTAATACCTTAAGTAGCTAGTTACGATCTCTCGTAACTACGTAAGACCGCTCATTAATAAAAATTAATTTATATAACCTAGCCTATTACTAAGTAATTTCGCACTATACTTATATATCCGAATTTAGGGGTATATTTAAATTAGCCCCTATATTAGGCCTATTGTGTATAGTAATTACTTTATTAACCTACTTTTTTATATTTACTTTATATAGTACCTATATTACTTTTTTAATTACTTAGGCTCGTTAGCTTATATTTAGTAATAATAGCGAGGCTAAGGTTATTCTTAAATATACTCTAAATACTAATAGCGTTAATATAAGTCTATTAAGCCCTATAGTATCGTTATAGTACTTAAGTACTATTTAAAAGTATTTATTATTAGTAAAATTAGGATTTTCCTTTTTAATAATTCTAAACGCCCTTTTTAGTTACTAATATACCCTTTCTATTTTTCTAATACTATAGTACGCTTTTATAAGTACGATTTTTAGCTATATACTATAGGCCGTTATATTTTCCCTAAATTCTATTAATTTAAAACTTATACTAGCGTCAGTTCTAATACTATCTAGCGGTCCTTAATATATATTAATCTAGTATTTTCGCAGGGCTACTTATACTATTTTTACTTATAAATCCTATAAGAATTACTCTATTTAAAATAATATAGCCTCGTTAATTATATATAAGACCGGTTAACTATTTAAATATAAAATATTAATAATAATTTCTTAATTAAAATTAAGCTTATTACGTAATTTAAATTTAAATCTACGTAGGCTCTGCGCATTTATTTAATATTAATAATATACTTTTATTAATTACTCTAGTACCCCTATTTTAATATTATTATTACTTAATTACTTTAGGAGGCTATATAGCCTCGTAACCGATAAGTACTTAAATCTCTAATATAGTTACCTAAGCTCATTTTTTATTAAGTAATTAATTAATTTTATATTATTAAGAAGCTTTATAAATATATACCCCTATTGTCGTTTAACTATCTCGAAATACTTATTACTAGAGATTCTATTCCTCGTATTATTAAATATAATACCTAGTTAATTTATATCTTTTAAATATAAGAGAAATAGGGTATTAATAGGTAAAATATAAAAAGTTATCGTTCTAAAGTATATCTTTACTTTTACTATACCTAGGGCGACGATTTCTTTACCTAGGCCAAAGCTAATCTTTATAATACCTATTATTAATATATTAAGCGTTATTAACATAATTTTTTATAGTACTTAGAATTACCCCTTTCCTCTTATTAACTATTATAATACCCTAGTATTTAGGATAATTCTATAGAAATTATCTAGGCCGTACTTTTTGCTCGTATAAAATACTTATATAAGCTTAGTATTTAAGTAATTTAAGTAGTATAAAAAGGGCCCCTCTAGCTACCCCTAGAATTACTTAGTACCGTATTTCTTCTCTTTAAATATTAAAAAAGTAGAATTTTATATTATTAAATTTATCCTTTTATCTCCCTTTATATCCGTTATCTAAAGGACTTTCCCTTACTATCTATAAATAAAAGCCTACTTATTTAGAGCTTCTATTACCTTTTATTTATTTAGCTTCGTATATCCTCTAAATACTAACGGGGTAAAAAAGGAGTAGTTAATATTATTAATTTCGTTATAATCTAATTCGTTAGTATAGGGGGTAAAATCTTCCTTATTTTCTAAATTTCTTATAAAAAGCGGATACTCTAAGCTACTACTATAACTACTATTACTAAGTTCCGTACCCCCAGATCTACCCTTATATATAATAAAATATTAACTAAACCGACGAGGGCTAGTTTTACTATCTACTACCCTTAACTTTTTATATTATTTATATAATTTAGTACGCTCTTTTTTAAAGTAGTTACTTAACTAATATCTATCTTTTTTATAAATAAAGTATTACTTCTTTTATTACCCTACTTATAAGTTAAATCTCTACTTATTTAATAAATCTAGGCCTTTTTATTAATAATTACTATACTTAGTCTCTTTTCTTTTTTTATTATACGTCTAGTTAATTTAATATTACTAATAAGGGCTATTATATACCTATAAGTATATTTAGCGTAGCATTCTTATTTTAATATTAAAACTAAATCTTAGCCTTAAGTAAAACGTTTCGTAATTTTTAAGTACCTAGTATAAGGTTATTTTTACTTTTAATACGCGCTAAACTATAGTATAAAAATATTTAACTTTCTGTTTATTAGTCCCCTTATTTAGCTAAGTTTTTACTAACTTATTAATTTAGTTAATAAGCTTTTTAAGGATTTTTACTTATAATTTACCCTCTATTATCCTAGTTATAAATATAAAAAAAATTACTTATAGCTTAAATAAGAGCTCTAGATTCTTATTATAAATCTTAAAATAGCTTCGGATTATATTAATAATACTAAAAAAGTCGTTTTAATTAAGATTACGTACCGCTTCGTAATAATAATTAGAGGCTTTACTAATAAATACGATATTAATTACTAAATAGTATTAATATTCCCTAATTTTAACTTTTTTATAATAGTTATAAAATATTATTAGGGTTTCTTATAAAACCTCGTACTTCCCCCCAAAGTATAATTTCTTTTTTAAAAAGATTTTTTTAAAATCCGTAAATTACCTCGTATTTATTATTATATTTTTAATATCTATATATAATCCCTGCGTTATTACGTACTATTAATAACCTCGGGTTATCTATTTCCTTTTTTATTAACTAATTAGCGCCGAATTTCGTATTAATAATAGTAATAAGCTATAGATTAAAATAAATAGAATTATTAATTATTATATATTTAGTACTATATTTTACCTCTATATATCCTTTTATAATAATAAATTATTATTAGTAATTATAAAAAAGAAATCTAAGTCGTTTACTCTTTTTCTAAACTTATTAAAGTAATTATACGCTCTATTAACTTACGCCTAGTTTTATAATATAAATTCCTCCTTTATAATTATTATTACTAAGATTTTATATAGTTTTTATAATTATAATTATACTAATAATACCCCTTACTTATAAAGGAATCTATTAACTACTTTCGTAATTCCTAGGCTTATGCTTACGAACTATTTATCTAATTAGTAACTAAGGTCGTTTATAATTTTATAAAATAGGGGTTAACCTTATAGCCCCTTTTTTTTATAAACCTTAGTTAAATAAATTAATATTATATTAATTTACTTATTATTAAACTAATTTATAATCCTATATATCTACGTTCCCTAATAATCTAAGTTAATATTTACCTATTTATAAAAGATTAGGATTCTATTTAAGATCGGGTTTTTCCTCTTCTCCCTTACCCTAACTTACTAAGGGTCGTACTCTAGCTTATACCTATATTAGTAATTATTAATATATTTAATTTTAATAAAGATATACCTAATCCGCACACTAACTATAATAAATCCGTACTTTTACTACTTAATAAATTTATTAAGGTCTAGGTAATTCCTACTTCCTCTCGCTACCTCGCTACTACTCTTATTTTTATTATTTTTAATAATTACTACTACCTTTTTAAATTACTAACTATTATACTTACTAAGATCCTCCTTTTTATTTAATATAAAAAAATAGGTTTTAATAATTCCTTTTTTAATAATAGCGGCAGACGTTTATATTATTATAAGAAAATATAATAATTAGTCTTAAGATCTTTATTAGTTACTAATTTCTACTATTTCGTACCTTTTTAACCTCCTAAGCCTCGTACTCTCTATAACTTCTAAATTACTTCCTTCTTTAACTTACCTCCTCTAGGGTAGTATTTTAAAAAAATAGTTAAAAGTAAACGCCGGCCGGCTTATAAAGGAGCTAAATAGGCTATTAAGAGCTAAATAAGTAGTTAAGTATAGTTAGTAAAAAAGTAGTTAGCGAAGTTAGGCCCTTTTTCTTATAAAATCAAAAGCTTAAAGGACTTATTAAAAATACCTACTACTTCGTTACTCATACTAAGTAGGGGTAATTATTTTAAAAACTTTCTCTCTAGCTACTTTTTAATACCCTATTTTATATTTCTTAGGTAGTCTTTTTTATAACCTAATTACTATTAAGTAATTATTACTTATTAATAATTCTTTTTATTACTTAGTTAATTTCTTAAAATTAATAATTTTATATTAAGAGCTAATATAAAAAAAAAGCTCTTTAGCGGCCCTTTAAAAGATTCTTTTTTTTCTTTTTTAAATCCTTATTTTTTTAGCCTTTCTTTAAGTTAATTATAACTCTTATAAGAGGTTATAAAACTATTTTAAAATAGCTACCTTTTTTTTAAATTAATTTCTAAGATTTATAATACTCTTAGTTTAATATTATTAAGACCTCTAAATCCCCTCCTCCCTTATAAAACCGTCCTTTATACTATATTTTAAAATAATACCTAGGGGGTAGTTAAGGGAGCTCTAAAGAGGTTATTTAGATTATAAGCTTATAATTATATTTATAAAATCCTTATAATAATAAACCTTTTTATATACTATAAATCTCTTAGTTTTATAACTCCTATAAAGTTACTTTTATTACTAAGTAAAAATATTTACGTTTAAAAATCCTTTTCCTTAATTACGTAATACTCTTTTATATTATATTATTAAGCTCGTTCATTACGCTAATTAATTAAGTAAGTAATTACTACGTAAGTATTTCCTTCTACTAATTTAATTAATTAATTTCTAATTATAAGCCGGTTATAGGAAAGTTATTTAATAAAAAAGCTACTTAAGGTAATAGTAAAAGACTAGTTACTTAAGTAGTTCTATTAATTAACGTAGTTTAATATAGTAAACGTTAACCTCTTATAAATAGTAAAGGGCTATAATTACTTAATTCCGTATAGTATTTAAAAATCGCCTCCTTTTTTATCTACTTCCGTAAGGTTAATTAGTATAAATCTCTTATCCTATATAGTATTAAAAAGTCGTCTCTTCTATATAGCAAGATACCTTACTAATTTATAATAATAGAATTTAATTACTAATTAGTATTAATATCCTTATTATAAAGTAGTTAGTTCGAACTATAAGTTAATAAAAAGATTAATTAAACTATATAAATTTCTGCGTAAGTATAAAAAAGAGGTTCTAACTATAGGTTAGGCTAGCTACGATAATTATAAATAGGGCCCCTAATTAGCCCTTGCGTAGTTAGTAATATGCCGAGGTCAAATTAGACTTCTAATCCGATAATTACTCAATTCTATATAGTATTTAAAAATCGCCTCTTTTTTTATTTACTTTTATAAAGTTAATTAGTACGAATCTCCTATCCCGTATAGTATTAAAAAGTCGTCTCTTTTATATAATAAAATACTTTACTAATTTATAATAATAAAATTTAATTACTAATTAATATTAATATCCTTATTATAAAGTAGTTAGTTCGAACCGTAAGTTAATAAAGAGATTAATTAAACTATATAAATTTCTATATAGGTATAAAAAGGAGGTTCTAACCGTAGGTTAGGCTAGCTATAATAATTATAAATAAGGCCCCTAATTGGCCCCTGCGCAGTTGGCCATATGCCGCGGTCGAATTAGACTTCCAATCCGACAATATAAATAGTCCTTTTTAAACACACTTGAAAGTAAATAGTACGGAGTATCCGTTTACTTAATCACCTCCGACCCTTAGTGTCCCCATAAACCGGCGGGATGACTCTATATAATTGCCCCAAGCACCATATCCGCGGCTGGGCGAGCTATGTTCTAGAGGACACTGCAGATGTAGAGTAGTATGGGGAGAGGAGTGAGCACTCTATTGTATGGGCGACCCACGCAACTGACCACAACCGAAGCCTCTTCTTATATACATCTGACTAGCCGAGATAATATCTGCAATTTCCGGGAAAACTGAATATCAATAATCAATCCCGCGGATGACCGCAAAACCTTACTATGTGGGTTCCAGGGGGAGAACATCAACATTGTACGACGTACGAAGCGATACAAACAATACGAATGACTGTATCTACTCCGACACTTTACAGCCTTTCAGCAGTCTTTATAAAGACTAGCCTTGACGCCTTTGACCTTCATGCATGATTTCCCTCATCAGACAATAATTGACAAATTACTTACCTTCAGTTCGACACCTCCAACACTCTTTACGATCAAGACACTTTTCAATCAAGATGCATGCAACTCTGAAAATCGCCATTTTCGGCCTTGCCTCTCTGGCTGCTGCAGTGCCATCCTCCCCCAACGCTGACGCCGGTGCACTCTTTGCCATTGAAAGTTAGTAAATACACGGCGCCCTTCGTGTTGTATATCTGTCCCTAATCAAGCTATGAAATTGTAGAGAGATGCACAGGACTCTATGCCAGATGCAATGACGACTGCTGTGGCTCGTTGACCAGCTGCAACTATATTCCCATCTGCGGCAATAACCGCTGCGTGTCATATGACCCCGCTATTACCTACAACCCTACTTGCAACTAAGCGTCTACTCAATAAGTGGGCTTAGTTGGATTGAGAAGTCCGACAAGTTTTAGCCTTCCATATGTTGTAAGGGTTCTGAGCTCTGTTTAGGAAGACTGAGCCAGAATCGATACGAGAAATCTTCGAGTGGATCAGCTTCGTAAAGTCTTCCTAAACAGAGCTCAAAGCCTCTACCCTGTCACTTCACCGATATTCTCCTTAGCTATAGAATATTAACTCACAAACTCATATACTCCCGTCCATCATTATGTCGTGGCTGTCAAGAGGGTTTCCCTAGCCTTGGTCTTTAAGTCTGAGAAATCAACCCCCATATAGCAAGCTGAAGTGGGTTAGAAGACGAAGCTTGTCTTCATTATTCCATTTTTGAGACTCTCGCAAACTCACCGAGTGAATCCAGGTTTTGAAATCACTCGCATCAAATAACAGTCTCAACTTGTGTACCGTACCAACTACCTGAGACTGTACGACCTTTCCCACAATGATCGACGTCTCTATAAAACCCTGAACTTCCTAGTTACGCATTCTTCAGACTGTTAGAGTTATTTGTTGACCAGTACCTCCTAGCTTAGTGACATATTCTCAGATGTGATGACTGGCATACTAGTTTCGAGTTTGCCGATTCTAGTTTTGGAATGATGCGAATGCCCAGAAAGGATACTCATCATCAGTCTTGTTTGCTGTGCTTTCTACTCCATAACAGCTGCGATCATACGACCTACAATCACTTCAAATTCGGAGCGCTCGACATTACAATTAAGCTTTAGGTCAGCCTAGAGCTTGGTATTGGTTTCATAGCTGTTATCGCTCCCTCGGTACATCCAACCTTTTCCGGTAAGTTCTGAGGTTTACAATCCAAACTTAGGCTCCAATGGCAAGATCCCTGAATACCGGCTAAAGGAACAATAATGCAGTTTGCCAGAGAAAACGGACTGCTCATTGAAATCCTCTCTCAATCATCTGGACTCTGCGTCTCCAACACTAGGACTTGGCAACTATCGGTTCCAATAGAGACACGGCCGAAAGAGCACCATAGAGCCGAATAAGACGTCGAGCTGTCAAGCCATGCAGAACTTTTGATTGTCGACATGCTATCGTGTAAAACAGTAGAAGAGAATCTGATGACAGAAGTCTGGGGTGTAGCGCAATGCCTAAATACCTTAAAAGAGGCACGTGTTCGAGAAAGCTCATGTACCGGCATTAAGTGTCGCTGAATACAACATGGGGTCTGAAGGTCGCATATCAGGGCATCGCGGCACGCCTCGGACGATGAGCACATGAGTACGCGAACGATGCTCGCTTGATTGTGGTAAATAGTCAGTTATGTTTTTCTATATCTATTGAGGGTTTCTATTTTCCTGCCAAGACTACTTATTTCAGCTTTCTCAGGAGACAAATCCTTGCTAGGAGCTCCCGTCGGCGCATCCACCGCTTAGACTCTCGCGGCATCCTAACTGATTACAGTCTTTGCCGTGTTTTGCTGGAAGAAGTCCTAATGGCAGCCAAATTGGCAAATTGGAGCCTACGAGCAACGTTTGCCAGCTGGAATGGAATGCCGAGCATGGGTATATATCCTCGCAATATCTGGCAAGCCGACATGCCTGTTTCCTTTTGTTCTCCGACCATCAGGCGGAAAGACTGTGAGAGCTGGCTGGCACGGCCCAGTTGACCACCCTTTCGCCCGTCGTGGAGCCTCTGATAGTAAGTGATCATGGAGCTCGGCATGCCCGAGCCGCTTCTGCGCCGTATGTGCCGGATAAGTCGGAAGGACCGGATGCCGCGGCCCGCCCGCTAGCAATGCTTCACGAGTGGATTATATGCCATGGCTAAAAGCGCTCTGAGGTAGCCCTGAGGAGTTTTCCGAGGCGTTCAATCGTCGGCGTTGTTGTCCTTGGCCGAAACACACGAGATCGTTTATAACTCGGCTGAGACGCAAGTTTCTGAATTATGATACTCTGTACCGGTATGTGTGCCGCGATCATAACCAAGACTTGCAGTATCTCTTCTTGTCATTTTCGTAATCTTCATAAAATCCCTCCCACATAACCCGATCAGCGCACCGGGGTCGATCAGGCTTGTCTTCTTCGTCGTCGGGGCAGTCCGGCAAGGCAGCTTTCCATTGCGCATCCGAACGGGAGAGCCACGGCTTTGGCAACGGCCAATCGCTGAAGTGGACCAGATAGGCTCTTGATACCTCGGCCATGGCGTTCCATTCCTCGTCGTCGTCGGGCGCAAGGTATTTCTGGTGCTCCTTGGCTCGGAATTCGCCGGTTAAAAGTGCAAGTCGACGATGCGGGAGGATCATGGCCGAGTCCTTGAACATGTGATTCATGACCTCCATGTCGAAATCCCCGGACTTGAGCGCCTCGCTCACAATCTTGTCATACCGCGACTTATTGGGCTCGATGAGCATGACATGGGAGCCAAGGACTTGCTTGACGACGGGCGTATCCTTCTCGTTCAGCCAGTAGGCGCGGGGGACGGCGACGGCTGCCATTGGGGCCAGAAAATAGTGATCCATGTTGTTCAAGACCTGCGAATCGGAATCGAAGGCTAACACTCGTGTGTAATCTGTAAGATCGAAGGCGTGGAACTTGGTCAGGCTCTTGGACCATGTTGCCTCTCCCTTGTGTGTTGTGAGGAGACCAAAGGGCCGCAGGACGAGGTCCGGTAGAGCCTTTTGGATGGTCTGGATAGCTTTGGCCTCCTTTGAATCCCCTTCCACCCAAGTTTTGGGAAAGATCAGGACCTGGTCGTGTTTTGCGCCGAAGCGGTGCAGGCGATTGAAGTTAATCACCTAATTGTCTCGCATTAGCAAGAGGTCACCCGTGTATCACGCCGCCACCTAGAAAGCCATGGGGCAGACATACTGCATTACACAGGTAGTGAATGTCCGTCGCATACTGAACATAGGCAAATCGAGGTTCTAGCTGTTCGGTAGTCCAGAATGGCTTCAGCTCTGCAAGCGAGCCCGAGCTATTGAATGTGCCATTCTTTAGGACATTTTGTAGAGGGTTTGGTATGAAATTGTACTTGATCGACTGATAGCCCGTCAAAAGAATGAAGACAAAAATGCCGCAAGTCAGCGCAACGGCGCGCTTCGTCGATATGAACATGATCGACGACGAGGTGGAAGATAGATTAAGTTGACAGCCCACTTGATACCACGGAAGGATAGAGACTCAGGTAGGGATTTGAAAACCGTTTCTCAATCAACGTCCATGAACAGAGAAGTTGAATCAGGGGAAAAGTTACGAAAACCTTAACCTGCGCCAAAGGAACAGTTCCATGGCCTAGGATACCACCCTCCTTACTTGAGCCTGGTGCAGGCTGCAGCGATGCCCCTCCTCTTCAAGAAAGGAGGCTAACGGCATGAGGGACGATTTCCCGCTGACCTCGGAAAAGTAAATCTTCACCGTGAAGCACTGCGGTTGAGGCAGGGCTTCCTGGCGCGAAAGACCTCGTATCCAATGGCCCAAATGTCAGACGGGTGGGACGCGCACCCGTTTAGGGATGAATGACAGTCTTAGTCTCTTGGGGGTTCTTGGGGGGCGACAAGGGTGGTTGCTAGCGCAAATCTATCATTGACGCGGAGTGCCCGGGACTGAGACCGAAACCGAGCCATCAGGACGGTAGCTGTCAGTGTATTTAGGCCATCGTGATTCGAAAGAAACGTGCTAGTTGATCAATGCCGTAGCTTTCTTAAGGGCTAACAACTTGATTGGGTTGATGTTGAATCCATTAAAAATATTGTATCGATTGCGTACGTCGGCCTCAACTCCCGGTACCAAATGTTGCATAACTGCCAGCACCCTTTCTGGGCTGGCTTAACTGTCGCCATTTTGGCGTGAGATGGGACCCCCTGGCTTAAAGTTATGAAGTGGAGAGTGAGTCAATATGAATCACGGATTACCGAGTCAACAACACGAAAGAGTCGGCCCCGCTATGTCCCTGAGCTACCGCAACTTTCGGATAGTGGTTCCGGCGCGGTGAACGCGGTAGGAAAGTTGCTGCCAGTATCCAAATGAAGAACAGCAGAATGGCCACAATCACGGTGGAAAACACATAAGATCACCGCGCATTCGAAGAAACGGAGGATACTGGTGCTATGGCGCCAAACAACTTTGCGCGTCGCCGATACGCTCGAATCACGGCTGGCGTTGTTCTTGCGATGGTAAGTTTCCATACCCCATTGCCTGTTGGCGAGGACAAGATCTGACAGAACGTTTGGAGCTCGTCTGTCAAAATGCGGCCAGCATATTGGTGAGTTGACAGCCTTTGACTGCGCCTAACTTGCAGTTCAATCATGGACAACTAGAACATGACTGATGGAGATCGATAATTAGTTGCAGCACAAGGTGCAGAGCCGCCCGCAGGGCAATTCCGCTCGGTATGAGCCTCTCAGTGCTGTTGTCCTTTCCGAGGCTTTGAAGTTGTTCATCTCCCTCGGCGGTGCTGCTTGGGCTTACAACAATACTGAAGACCGCTCGGCAGTTGCTTCCGGGTTTTTAGATTACGTGCGGAGCGGCCATGACAATGCTGCCATACCGGCTTTCCTGTACACGCTCTCGGCCACCAGCCAGAGTTTTGGGGCTTACCACCTCAGCATTCTGCCGTACCTGATGCTGTCGCAAGTCAAGCTCATCCTGACACCTATCTTCAGCAAAACCCTCCTGAAACAGACACTGCACCCTCATCAATGGCTGTGCCTGGTTATCATGGCAGCAGGAATAGTCATGGTACAGGTCGGTTCTCTACCGTCGTCATTGAGCGATGTCAACAGCAGTGACGCAGGCAAAGATAGGGCCTTCGGAATTGTCGCCATGCTGGTGGCTGGTTGCTGTCCTGAAGTCATCAGAACGTAGTTTCATGGTTCGCAACGCTCAGCTGGCGGCATACGGCTGTTTATGTGCACTCGGCGGCTTCTTGTGGCAGTCAGACTTCAGCACCAAAGGGTTTTTCCTTGGTTACACGACGCTGGTCTGGTATTTCGTTCTGTTGCAAGCCATGGGAGGGTTTCTCGTCTCCTGGGCGGTCCGTGTATCGAGCACCATTGCCAAAAATTATGCCCAGAGTTTGGGTTTCCTGTCAGCCTCGACGATTCCCTTACTCTCGTCACCTCACGCATTGAGCTTTGAGGTAAGAACACCAAGAGTCCTCGACTAAGATTTCCGAACCCTTGAACTGACTGGCTTGTAGTTGTACTCTGGTATCGCAACGGTTCTAGGAGGCGTATTCGGATCTCTCTGGAAGACCGAAATGCCTGTTGATTCCAAAGTAGACAGTGACGAACGACCTAAAGAAGGATCAATAGTTTAATGACTAATGACACGTACATTCATGGCCTACGGCTTCTCTTCCTAATCATCTCACTCGACAACGCAGAGGTTCTGGATTAGAGACCATGGATGGTTTCACCACTTCGGATATTCTAGTAAACAGAGTGAGTTCCCTGATGTCCGTGAACTCGGGGGAGTAGTTGCCTTTACGGCCTCGCTCACATTTCTTTCCGCATTTGTGGCCAAGGAGCAGCACTTTGCTGAGATGGTTCTTCCGCCCTCCTCGAAGAGCGCAGCTAATGGTGCTGCCGCCGGAATGTCGATAAAATACAATAGGGACTGCCTAGACTATGCTGGATATCCACGCTTCTCACTTTCCGTAAAGAAGATGACCATGCGCCATAACTTTTTGACCATATCCTCTGCCTCGTCATCCAATGCCTGCGGTAAGTGTTAGGGACCCTACAAAGAGAAGAGAGGGGCATGGTATACGTACCGCTGCAAGCTCTTCCACCAGCTCGGAAGGCTTCCCATGCTTCCGAAGATGCTCCTCCACGACCTCGACAAGCATCTCCTCTTGTACGCCTAGATACTCGACAATTTTCTTCTCTACAAACGGACGGAGCTTGTCGCGGATGATGGCATCGTCCAAGAAGTCCCACTGCACAGCCCAGTTCCATAGGCCGTCTTTCTCCGACGGGATTTCCTGGGCAAGAGCACGAACAGCCTTGCTAATCTCCTCCTCGGTCATCTTATCCGCCGCAGTCGTAGGCTCGAACTGGATGGGGATAAGCTGTCTTCTCGTTGTGCTGTCTTGTTCCTCATCGTCAAGAAGGCCCTCCACCTCAGCAACAGTCCGTCGTTGAGGAGCCACGCGCTGGGCTTGTGCGCGCTGAGCCGCAGCACCCAGCGATAACTTGAAGGGCGCTGGTGCGGAGGCGGCTGCTTGTTGTCGCTGCTCCATCTCATGGGCTTGTTGGTCAAGGAAGGAGTCGGCCATGCCGCGCGCCCTCTCCATGTCTGCAGCCTCTCTCCGGCGCTCGTCCTCTTCAGCCCTCCGATCTGCCTCGTCCCTGGCTTGTTCGTCGGCTCGTTCGATTTGTCGCTTCTTGACCCAGCCCGCGTGGTCGCGGTAGTACAAGTGGTTCTTTCTAGACGCTTCTCTTTCGTCATCCCAGGCCATTTCCCGTTCAAGCTGCTCTTGTACGCGTCTCTCCAGCGTCTCCTCATCCTGCAATTCACGGTCCTTTTCTCTCTCCAAGGCTGCAGCACGGGAACGCTCTCTGTTGACCCATTTTCGCTCCGCCTCAAGATACATCTTTTCTTCCTCTGACTTTTGCTTCGAGAGCTCCCGCTGATAGATCTCCTCGTCGTCGGCCTCCGTATCTTCGTCTTCGCGGTTGATAGACAATTCGGCATTCGAAATACCTCCGTTCACGAATGATGTCGTGCGGGACCCGTTCTGTCCTCTGGGGCCCGAGGGCGCGTTGTGCATCCCACGAGGTCCAACAGGAATATTGTTGGTGTTGGAAGGCGGCGGAGAATCCAGCCGTGATAACCGTGAGGGTCCATTGCGGTTCCGTTCCATCTCCTCCATCTCTTCCTCACGTTTGAGACGCTCCAGATCTCGCTTGTTGCTGCGTTCTCTGAATGCTGCGATCTCTGCGGCGACAATCTCTCTCATCTCCGCAGGGATATCTGCAAGCTCATCATCTTGAGCCAGAGGGATATTGACAACCTCGACGTTCTCTCCGGAGTTGCTCATTGACACATCGCCTTCGCCGTCGGCTGTGCTTGCGGATTTTGGATACACTAGGTCCCGGATGACTTGCTTCAGAGTATCCTTGGCAGTCTTTGTCCGAGATTCGGCACTACTATCATCGCCTCTGCCTTCCTTATAAGATTCGATGTACTTGAGAGAGTTCGGGTCGATGGCGACTTGAAGCTTGACCATTTCAACTCCATCGAAAGAGTCGCCTTCCGATGGTACACTGTCGGATGGGGTTTGTCGCTTCAGGGGGACCTCGATGTCTTGGAGCAGATCGCAAGCGGTTGCAAAGGAATCGGCATCCTCGTACTGCGCGAAGCCAAACTTTGCTCCTTTGCCGTCAGAAAGCACTGAAGTAGCGACGTCCCATCTCCGAAGTTTTCCGACAGAATTAAGGATGGATTCGATGCCTTCATCGCCTCTTACGCCTTCAGGAATTTTATGGATGAATAATGTTCTCAACTTCTCCTCGTTGGTCGGCGGGACCAGGGACTGCATGTGCTCGCGTGCGGCAGCGCGGGACTGATCGTACCCGCGGTCCATACCCAATCCTTGTCGTCCGCCGCTCGGAGTATTGCTGTCTTTTCTGCCGACATCAGGGCCGCCTGGCTTGCCACCTATAGTACCAAGACGAATGACGGGTGCACTGAAGTTGATATTTGGGAGGTTCGCGGGAGCTTGGAAGTTAGGCGGCAGGCCGCTTTGTCGGTTAGCTTGGGCATTGTTGGACTGCTGGACACCGGGAGGTGGTGCCATTCCCGGAGCGGAAGACATGCCTGGCGGAGGGCCTAAAGACGGGTTAGCAGAGCATCTTGGTATCAGAGCATTGTATTCCGAACCTAGACCAGGTGGAGGAGCCATGCCTGGGGCGCCATTGGACCCCGGGAAGCCACCATAAGTCGGAGGCGGCCCATACGGGTTTCCTGCTGCAGAGATGAGTGAGAAACAGATCGCTTGGGGGTTCGAAGATTGACGCACCTCCATAAGGATTGTAGGACATGGTGGGAAAATCTACGGGGTTGCTGATGGAAGGGCAGATGTGGGATCGTGAACCAACGATTCTGCAATTGGCGAGACTGGCTTGAGTCGCGGAGATGAAATGCTGTCAGTGAAAAACAGATTGTGGATGATGCTCCGGTTCAGACCTCGCCGCTCAGATCGAAGGAAGGGAAGGGGCGACAGGGTCTGCGTGGGAGACAGAGGCTGGCGGAGGGCGTGGCGGTAGGTGGGACGCAGAGCTCCAAAGTCGAACACTGAAGCTCTTGGTCTGTCTCTGTAGTCAAGTCTCTCAGGGCCTGATCCACTTCTCTCCAAAATTCGGCGCGAGGCCAACGCGAATTGGCCTTGTAACGCGACAGCTCTTTGATTGGTCGATACTCAATGGCGGGCCCCTCGGCATCTCGGAGATACCCTTCACCGAACAAGCTCCCAATTGATTGAATTCGCGACTCGTCAGGTCTGGACTTTGGAAGGAAATATTGTAAGGTCAATCGCCAAAGCTGCGCCAGATCGATTCCCTTTGCATTGTACTCGCCTGGCCTCGGCGACACTCAATCGCAATGTGAGCATCTCTCCTTGTATTACTGTTGATTCTTGACTAACCAATGTCTTCAAGGGCGTCGGAAATCGGGTTGCTGAGCAAAAGACTGCTCACCACCTGCACCATCCGCAGTCCCTCTCTGCATGCATCACAAGCGTTCCGACAGCCATTATGGGCTCACCCGCGTGCCTTTGCGACCTCTTCAATCCTCTCGGCTCCCCCTCGCTCAGGTTCACGGTCAAACCTTGAAGGCCTGTTCTCCAAGCCCTCCCCGACGAACTACGCCCAACCGCCGCCTCCGCCGCCGGCCGCAGACGCGGCTGCCCCTTCTCAGGAGAAGTCCGATAGTCCCTACGCATATGACGCCACTTCTGACACATTCGATATTTCCAAAATCATCGCCATGGAATCGGATGAATTCCTCAAGAAGCATTACCCCACAAGCAAGCAAGAGCCCGACCTGCGCACACGTCCACAGACTGGTCGAACCGTACACCTTACCAGCAAGACGGATTTGGCCAAGGCGCTGAAGCTTCTTGACTTCAACTGCAGGAAGAACAAGATCAAGAGACAATTCCAATTACAGAAATTCCATGAGCGCCCAGGAAAGAAGCGCAAGAGACAGAAGAGCGAGAGATGGAGGGCTCGTTTTAAGGAAGGGTTCAAGGCAACAGTGGCGAGAGTCATGGAGCTCAAGAATCAAGGCTGGTAGGAGCGACCACTAGCATGTGACAATATCCCTGGAGAAGATGTAGCACATGGTGTTTACAAGATGTACAATATGTAGAAATCACAAAGATTTTGTTGTCCCAATGCGTTACTTGGGGTGTTATTAGCGGCTTGAACTCTGCATTTCGAGGGCGTAGAGTGTGTATAGGTGTCTACAGAGATTTCTCAAGTGGTTTCCTGGACGGTGAGGGGGCCGGGCTCGTCTTGATCCTCGGCCGGCTACGGAATACAGCTTCCATGTCTTCAACGGCCATCAACTCCTCGGCAAGTATCGATGCATCGGGGTCCAGCTCCATCGTCTCCTCCTCAACGACGGGGATCTGGCTCTCGGTTCGGGCTCGAGGCCGCGACTTCTTCAGCGATTTTTGTCTGTCCAGTTGTGCTCTTTGGTGGGCGGCCTCAAACCCAACCATGCTCTTGCGTGTGCGAGCCACCAGGTCGTCCTCGTCAGTTACGCGAATCGTAACTTCCCCAGTCCGGCGATTAGCACTGGCAAAGGATGGTCTCAGGGTCAGCGTGTCATCCTCCTCGTCGTCTGGGTCGTATCTGACGTTACGCGAGGATCGAGCCATTGACAACCGCGTCCGCTCTGCGAGGGACAGGGTATGACGTGGTTTGGAGCGCTTGATAGGTGAGGGGGATGCAACGTCTATGTCCTTCAAGATCTGGTCCGCCAGCTCTTGTGTTGGTGATTTGGGTGGCTCGGGTGAGCTGTCTTCCCTTTCAAACGGAACCTCCGCCTCGCCTTGTTCTTCCAGGGGCGGAGTTGCAATGCGGTTAGGGATCGTCTCCGTAATGTCGTCTTCGTCCGGTAAAGGGGGGGTCGGCGGAGGGATAGCCAGTTCATCTTGCGACTCTGGCGGTAGTAGCAATGGGCTAGGTAACGGGGCTGGCAGGTCAGAACTGCTGGTGCGGGAAGAAATGCTGATGGCGGGACGTTCGAGACGTCTGAGATGGGGTTCCTGCAGTGACGGACGCCGGGGTAGATTGTTTGTTCCATGCAAATCGTCCTCTAATTCGCTGAGTTCTGAGATGGTCTCGTCTCCGAGGCTTTCCCTCGTAGCCAAAATCCCATCTGGCTTTTCATGTTGGCGAGTCCGTGGGCCCAACGTCTCGGTGAGCTTAACCACAGGCAGAGAGCCTACTTCAGCCAATTCTGCCAGACAGTCATCCAAAAGATTGGAGTAATTCCTTGACAATGAAGTGCTCTTCTTTGCAAGATGCCTTTTGGGGCTCGTCTTCCCCAAATGCAAGCTCTCATGTGAGTCGAATTCGAGGTCGATACCACGTTTCGCTCTCGTTGGCTGTGACATCTTGGACGTACTGGCTTTCCGTCGTTCGCCGGACATGCCGGCTCGGAATTCCTGCCATCTGGCGAGTCTCTCCCTCTGCGTCCTGACACGGTCGTCCAATTGCTCCAAAAGCCCTGTATCGTGCGTCTCCAACTCGGTAAGTCGGCCAGACTCCAAGCGCCGCCAGATTCTGTCAAAGGGGGCCGACAACAGGCCATCCTTCCGGGCGTTGGAGTCACCGTAGAGAAGAGTCTCCATCCATTTCTCATTCCCAGCCCAGTTCGTTCGCACCGTCCTCCAAGTGTCCGATCTGAGATTGTCTGGTAGGTCTCGAGCGCTTGTTATTTCTCGAGCGGATTTGATTTCCTCTTTCCTCCGTGCAATGCCTTTCTCTTTCTGGCTCAACACTTCAGCAAGGTCGCGATATTGTTTCCTGGCCTCATTTTTCTTCCGCATAGCATTGGTGATGGAGGCTCTGTGAGCAAGCGCAAGAGTCACAAGCTCCGTCCGTTCGGCACTGTAACCCCGATTTTCTAACGCAACTTGCTGGGCGATGGCTGGATACTCGTGCTCGGTTTCTGTCACTTCGGCCACCATCTTTTTCAAAACGGCGGACGAGAAGACGGCAAGAACTTCTTCCAATCTCTCCCCTTTGCATTCATCTAGCATGGTCTTGCGAACCACGGCGTCTCGTCCGAGGACTCCATTCTTCTTGGCCTGGTCGAGGCTTCGCAGGAGGGCAGCTCGTAGGTTCATGGATTGAACATGGTCTCGGGGCGGAAAGAAGGGTTGAAGCTTCTGTAAATCACCAAAGATTAGCAGAGTCCAGAACACACGCTATTTGCACATACATTCCGCGCCTCTTCCGGGTCCCAGAGCACAAAGAGCTGGTAGAGTGCCCATTCTACGCAGTGGATGCGCTTTTTCTGCACAGAGAAAGTCTGCGCATCGAAGTCTGGCCAGTCTGGGAACGAGGTAAAGTCCAACAAGCGAAGGTTGGTCAAAAAGAGGGAGGCATTGGTGGTAGGCGCGGTACTCGTGGATATCGAGGCGTTGAGGGGTGCGCTCAGGGTCTTGGTCGACGGGCCCGATCGCGGTTGGCGTGACCGTGCAAGCAGAGAATTGGGTGGCAGAGTCGCCATGACGACATTTTGCTTTCAAGAAGTGGCCTCGAAGAATCAAAGTTGACTCTTGTCTTGCGTCTCCCTTCGGATGGAGTATAGGGGGGATGTCATTTACGTAGGCGCGTGTCGCATTGAATCGGTTCCAAATGCAGGCAGCGCATTTGTTGTGTTGATGGTGGGGAGGAAACGGCGGTGGAGGGATCAGCCCAGCCCAGCGACGCTTTAGCGCGCCAGGGGTCCCCAGAATCTCGGTTAGCGGTTGACTGCCTGCGCTATCAGTGGCACGTCAAGGCTCCGCCTGGCCTACCTGTCCTCACCTTAGTCCACCTCGACTCGCCTTACACCAACTCATGCGCGGTATAATTACATTGTCCCAGCTTCAAGGTGAGCGGACTATTTCTTTTCTTTCACGAAGATGCTCGCTCCAGGCTCTCAGAGACTGGGCTTTGCAAACATTTCAGAGTCAGTAGAAGACTCGTCGAGACTTATCAAAGACATCTCTATACTTTACCTTATCGATCATCAATTAGAGCGCGGGTGTCTGTGCGTACATCATGGCGTTACTGCCTACCTATTCTCCGAGTATCCGTATCACTAGAGTTTGACACATTACCAACGGTTAACCAACCAAAAAACAAACCCACACAGTTTATCGATGCTACACTCAATAGGGTTCCCTCGTCAAGTACATAGCCTTTCTACTCCCGTCTTCATTCCCAGTCTATAATTTTACTGTCGAACCTCGGCTGCGATCGAGTCAATTCAAGCAGTGGAAAGAGTGTCTCGGGTTTGATACAATGCAGCTTACTTTCTGCATCATCCAGATAGCTGACTTTCCCGATGTTGGAGTGAAGGGATGGGAGAGTCGAAGCACAGAGACATGTTCAGACAATGATCGTCTGCAAATTAGCAAAATTCAACCCAAGCCAACTTATACTTCTTTGACTCGACTAAACGAAGCGAAAGTTCCCAAGTGTAGGCAGATTTTGTTTTAACGGCTATTACGGATTCCCTCTCTAGCCCTATCCGCGCCTCCAGGCATTTTGTGCCTTGTTGTGATGACGCATGCCACAATCGGCAGCAAGATGATTTGAGTGTCATCTTGAAGAAAGCTGAATGTATTTCCAATAGGTTATTGCCCAACTCTAGCTTCTTTTCGATCTTTATACAATGTGCCCTTAATTAGGATTACTGCCATAGCTGTTAGTAAACACAACCACAGAATACCACATCCTCTGTCAACTCACAATGTAGCCCCTGTGTTATCAGAACAGACCGCTTTCCCGGAGACGGCAATGCATTCCCCTTGTCCACTTGAAAGAAGCGTAGTGCCGTTTTCAAGATTAGGGTCAACATCAGTCCCGGCGAGATCTTGAAGAGCCTTCCTATCCGCGGCTTGCTGCTGTCGGCTACCGCCACGCTGAGGCGAGGCCGCAGCAAGGCCGAAAAAGGCGATTAGGGTGACTGAGGAAATAGAGGAGAGCTTCATGATTCGATTTCTTGTGGGGGTTGAAATGGAATGGTAGATTTCGGGGGTTCAGTGCTAGGAAAGAGGATTGTGCCAGCCGGAAGGTAAATCGATTGAACTCGAGCCAAGTCTGAACTATGGAAATGAGATACTCATCTCAAAAGCTAAATATTCACTTTTCTGTTCTACCTGAAGCCTTTATATGCATTGCGTGAACAAGGGCGTGAAGCTCATGTGTTGTCACAAATGGGATGACAGGCCGGTTTCGCGGTTGTCTCAAACTTGACAGGCGGCTCCTAGCACATCAGGGTGAACTTGACTCCTGCCACAATCTCGAAACAGGTCCACTCCAAGCGCACCTTAAGATCGTCCTATATCATGGAACCTCTTTCTTATACTAAGGGACTCATACTAGAGACTAAAAGAAGTAACCTGTGTGCGTAGCATGGCTCCTCAAAGCAATCGCCTGGCACTTGGAATCTGAATCTCCTGGTTTGAATCACGACTTAGGTTTCGCGATATGGAATGCTCGTCTTGGCACAGGCATGGGATGCAGAATTGAGGATGAGAAAGCCGAAGCGGGGTAGTTCTTATAGAATATTTCTCCATGCGAGAGCGGCCTTCCAACTAACCCAAGTTGCCCTTACCGACGAAACTGATTCAATGCAAGCATCAGACATGGCAACATTTGCCAAAACCAGTTCCCAATGACCGGGCTAAATATCATATTTTTTTTAAAAAAAAAGGCGATAAAGTATGTTTGGATTCAAGGAGTCTAAGAATATTTCAGTGTGGAATTTAGAATCCCTTATTTGGTCTTATAGTCGATTGGATTGCAATTAGCTTTCGGGCAGAATCTCCGTGATGTTGCTCTTCGCAAGCTTCTCAGTCTCATCCAATACTTGAATCAGCCCCTCTTTCGCAGAAGTGTGATTGTGACCTTTAGGCTGAGTCATTCCCATATGTTCCATAGTCACACAGATGACAGACTCCATCAAGCGCAGTGCCAGAGGTCCTGCAATTCCGACATTGTAGAATGCCGGGGTTTCATTGACTTCAAGCAGCCACGCGGTTCCGCTTGAGTCTATGAGAAAGTCCACCGCAAACAGTTCGAAGCATTTGTCCACTGTCGTGAACTTGTCCGCCATTGTGTGTACAGCGGCTCGGAACAGCTCCGCGGAAACGGCGCAGATCTGCTCAAAGACGTGCGCCTTCCAGTCACCGGGCAGCAAATCATCTGGAACATCCCAAAAGTCTCTCATTGACTCTCGATTGACAAAAACATCTTCGTCTTGAAGGGCTGTGTTGGTAAGAGAGGATTTGAGGCTTGGGTACAACCAGGGCGGTTCGTAATCTTCTCCAGCAAGAAGGGCAAGCAGTTCCTTGAAGACATAGACCTTGAGACGGCCTACAGAGAGAACGTAGGCTCGAGCGTGCCACTTCCTTTTCTCTATCGGCGGAATAGAGACAACATATTGCTGAGCGACGAACTCGCGCATCTGGGCTGACGGAATACGACCGCCTTCCTTGAAAAGGTACTGGGGCTTTGGACTTCTTTGGATCGCTTCCAAGTTTTGCTTTAGCGACAAGGCGCCTGTGGCAGTAACTAGCACATCAAGAGAGTCTAGACCAGGTGTAGATAGTGTTGGCGAGAAGTCCGGGTTGCCCTTTTCTGAACATAGGGTCGTATCTGGGAGAGGTTGTTGACTCTTGTATACCAGGATGCTCTCGTCCTCTTCTTCAACCTCGTACTCTGCAAGCTCGAGATGATCGGCAAGCTCATCTACTGTGCTAAACAGTCTGATGCCAGCACCACAGTCGACCATTGCCGGCTTCATAATCCACCAGTCGCGTTCTGATGGGGGCTTGCTCTCATTTGCCTCGAGTGAATACAGAAGCGAAAGTTCGTCTGCAGCAGTCAAAGACTCCTCGACATACTCGGCATAGTCTAACGATAGACGGACTGTAGCGGGCACATGACTTTTGAGGATGCTTTCTGGTCTCTTGGCTATCCACAACTCCACAACCCTGGCAAGATAGTCTTTCCGAGCCAAAGCGTCGCTGTTCGGGTAGGCGTTGATCAGGCTCGTGGTCGCTGAGTTCAAGAGTTTGAAGTTCCGATTCAAGTCCCAACCATCACAAAATTGGAAGACTGTCTTGGAGTTGGTCGGGAAATGATCGAAGTTGTCGATGAACTTGGCATCCGGCGCGTGCGTTCGGATATAGGACTTGATGGGTTCCGACAGCCAAGGACTGGCTGGTTGGACATACGCGTGCATTCTGGTTGAAACTGGGGAACAGTAAAAGCATGCTTTTGTGAGAGGTTCCAGTCTCTTCTTAAGGTGATCTTGTTATCTTGGATGTCATATGATCGGAGACAGACAGTTAGATCGTGGCTGCGGGCCTGTGATGGAGTTAGACGTCAGAAAGCAATTCGGAATTTCTTGTGTGATTCATAGAACCCTTTAAATCCAACAATTAGTGGTTCCCCAGGAGTTAAGATATCTCTCGTTATTGAATCATCTGGAGAATCGTAGCATCGTCCACCAGGTTATAGTGGCCAAGAGGCATGCCAAGCGAGATCGCGGATTTCCATTACCTAACCTCTACTCTTGCGGTTTCCATTTGAAATAACCAGTTTTATAAACGTAATCCAAGCCGAGCTCACTCCGAATAAAATCAATACATTTTTGATCCAACTCGATGACTTCAGTCGAGTTGCACACTTTGATCCTTGCTCCCCCCCTCCTTTGAGTGTAGTCACACAAACAGCATATACTTCAACTTCACTCCGAAGAAACGTAATCGTGTTTGGTCCCCTCCAATGAAAACAGATGATTAGCTTTGACTTGGAGTGAATATTTCTGGATTTCGTAATGCACAACGCGCAATACGCCGTCACGTTATTAAGAGAAACCAGGGTCTGGAGCATCAAGTCGTGAGAGACCATACGAGCACGCGATCTCATTCTGTCTAGCAACGCATGACAGCATGCTAAATCCTTGTTGTTATTCATCAGGAAGCATTTGAGAGTAGCGGTGACTTCAAGTTCGTCCAGAACTAACACTGCATTGGAAGGTACCTCAATTCGAATGCCAAAGATCATCAGGCACAGGCTTCATCTTCAAATCCATTGATATCATGTGGATATTTAAGGAGTCTGCCAGTATTTCAGATCATGTGCTAAGAACCCTTAGCAATCAGCATCTTACTCATCCTTAAACATGATACCTTGAGCCCTGGATGATATTGAGGGTCAAGTCTAAAGATATTTGCCGAGAATTCCACACATGCACGCCTACGATGCTGAAAGCTCAATCCGAAGAGTAGCAATCAACCCTGGCTACTTGGCCCTGAACAGGAGCCAGACAAAAGATGACTACAATCGTAACTACGTTCAGAAAGAAGATAATGGCGATAATGTGCGACTTTTAAGGTGGCATCGATTCTGAGCATTCATCGGAGGATTGAGCACAAGACCAAACATGCGCTGCTAGTCACCTTATAAGTATGATGTATCAGATTAATCTCTTATTTTGGATGGCCATTCGATTGGATATCTACTTATAACATGAGTCTAGCTTATCGGTCAACTCAACAAAAAGCTGGTCAGAAGTTTGCCGCAATATTTAGTTTGCCACAATATTTAGTTTGCCACCTGGATGTTTGTCAAGCTAGGACGGTAGAAAGTGGGCAGCTCAAGTCTGCGTCGCCTGGAACACCATTGACGCACCAAGCAAGCTACCCAGCACGCGTTCAAGGGTATTAGCGAGGAGTCATGAGATTCTATCACGTAACAAGGATAGTAACCGCATCTCACGAAGTGCCCGTTACGTACTAAATTACGTATCTATCTTAGATATTATATATATAGACCTTTTTTTTTTATCTATTTCTACTTTAATATATTAAGCTACTTTTATTATACTCTATATACCTATTATTATATACTATAACTTATAATAGTTATAAGCTTAGCTCTTAGTTAAGACCTTATATTATAATAATATATTTATTAATATAATTTTTATAATTTCTTTAAAATAATAAATATACTCGTATTAACTTTAGCTTAAGCTAAATTAATTAACTATAATAGTTAGATTAAATAGTTTAACGTACTCCGTATTATAAATAAGGGCGTTAGGGTTTAGAAATACGTTAACCTAGACGCTCTAAATTTTAACATACTCCTTAACCCTTTTATAGCGCTTATTTTACCCTCTAAATTTAAATAATTAATTATAACCTATAATAAAGAAAAACTACGAGCTTATTAAATATATTATAAGGCGTTTAAAAATAACTAAAAAAACTAAGAAATCCTATATTAATAGCTTTTAAATATAACTCTTAATATAACCCCTTCGACTTCTTTAAGTATAAATAACTTATAAAACTAAGCTAAGTTTTTTTTTATAAAGCTAGCTAGGCTACCTATTTTATATAAATAAATCTATTTTTATACCGTACTTATAAAAAAGATTTATATACTTAAAAGTATTTAAAAATAATAAAAAATCGAAGCTAAATATAAATAACTTAAAGCTTAAAAATATAATATTATTAATATATATATTAAACTCTTTACTTAGTAGTTAGTAAAATTAGTTAACGCTACTCTCTATAAATACGTATTTTAAAAAACTACTAAGGACGGTACTAAGTTTAGTATATAACGAATTATTAAATATTTAAAATAGGAATTTACGCCCTCTGAAGTAGTAATTAAGAATATAGTTCGAGAGGAATATTAATAAGCCCTTAATAAAGCGAGGACTAGAATTAACCCCTAATATTAATATAAAGAGTAGTAATTTATTTATTTTTAAACTAAAACGTATAATATTTTAAAAATTAATAAAAAGATTATTATACTTAACTTCTTAGTTATAATTAAGTCTAAACTTAACCTTATATAAGAGTAATATATATATAAAACCTTTAATAAATTAATAACCTTCGGAATATATATTAAAACTCTTAAGGAGATTACGTATATATTTAACTTAGTAACTTAGGACGTATATACTAAACGATTTTTAAGTTAAGGAGGGGCTTATTTTACTTTTATTAAACGCTCTAACTTAGTTAATAATATAAATAATAAGGGTAACGTTTTGTACCCTTATAATTATATATACTTATAGTACCCTTTAGTATACTAAAAACTAAAATAAGTACTTATAAACTAAAACGCTAATAAGTTATTAATACGAATATTAAAGAGCTATATAAAAGAAGTCCTTACTATTATTAAATTAAGTAAATAAAAATCACTTTATAATAAGCTTAAAAAAGCTAATTAGCTAAAGAATAATAAAACCCCTAAGAAACCTAAGTTTTTAAAAAAATCCTCTAATTAACTTATAATAAGCTTATTAATAAATTAAAACGAGGGCTATATAGTTATTATATTTATAAAAAGTTAGGACTTAAAAATAAACGCAATTTTTAGTACCTCTATAAGTAGTACTTACCCCCTTTCTTAAAGTATAGTAATAAATAGCTATAGAGTAATATATTTAATTAATAATAAGAGCTTATTTAAACCTAAGAGTTATGTATTATTAAGTAATAATAATTATATTAAATTAGGAACTATTATACTACTTATTACTATACGTAGTACTCGTATTATAAAGGGCGTTTTAAATAGACTTAAGGGGAAGGGAACTTACGATTTAAAGCTTTAAAACGTCGCTTATATTAAGGGATTTTATATTAATATAATCTTAGAAACTTTATTAAATAGAAGCGTATTCTAATACTACGGTTTAAATTATACTTTATAATAAAGAACGCTTTATAAAAGTATTATTAAAAAGTAGCTTATTTAAAAGAATAATTTAGTTTTCTTTAAATATAAGCTCTTCTAATCCTATCTTTCTTTTATAAACTTTAAGTATATTTTATAAAGCCTAGCTAATATTATATTACTAATTAACTATAAAAAATTCCGTTGCTTATATTAATATACTTATAAGAGGTTTAATAGCGCGCTCTTTTAATACTTTAAAATAAGTTATTTTAAACTTAATACTCTTTATTAATTATTATATAAAACTTAAAGTATACGTATTAAACCTCTATTATAAATTAAATATAAAATATATATATTATTTAATACTAAAATAGTAGTCGTAAGAGGACTACCCTTAAAAAAAGCCTTATAGCTATAATATTATATATACTAAGATCTCTTTTATTTCGAACTATTTCTTAATAAATAATAATATATACTTATAGCTTTTAATAAATATAATAAGTAGCTTAGGGGGTTCTCTTTAAGGACTAAAATAAAAAAAGAAGTACTTTTTATATTATAAAGCCTCGAAGTAGCGATTCGTTATTAAAAAAGGACTCTAATTTATTTTTTTAAAAATAATAATAAGACCGCCCTCTTAATTATAAACGTTAAATATATATATAAAATATAGTATAGCGAGCTAAAAATCGGAATAAAACTTCTACTTCTATATATAAAAGAACCCGTAAGTAATATAAAAAGAGTAGGTTAACTCGTAATTACTAAAGCTTATAAAATACGCCTTTTTATAAACCTCCTTATAAATCTATAAAATAAAATAGTATTAATAATAATCTTTATTTATAATATTACCCCACAAGAGGCTAATAAAAAAAATTCGCTTATTATAATAAAAATTAACTAGTAAAAGCGGTATTAATATTAATAATAAACGGGTTACTAAGTACGGGATTTTAAACTAATAACCCCGTATTTTAATAATTTCTATATATATAATTACTAAGTATACCCTCTTTATAAGGATTATAAAAGGGGTATATATTAGAAAGAGTTTAAAGTACTTCCCCGCGGGTATATAAAATACTTAGTTAAATATATATTCAAAACATATAACTTATATAGGGTCTAAGTACCCGCGCTTAAGTAGGTATTTATTATAAAAAATATTAAGTTTAATAAAAAAGTCTTTTATAATCCTATATACGAAGAGCAAGCTATTATAAATAAGTAAGTAAATTTAATAATTTAAGAAATATAAGAACTCTTTAATACTAATAATAAGTTAATTCGAGTACTTAGGGAAATAGATCTAGACTTCGGAAATACTAATATTTAAAATAACCCTATAGTTAAAAATAGTATTATTATTAAATTTTTAACTATTTAGGATACTAAGTAACTAATAAACGTATTCTAAGGTATAGTTAATAAGGCTAACGAGGCTAATATAGTTTTATTATTATTATTAACCCTTAAAATAACCCCCTTATATAAGCTTAGGGGTAGGGGTAAAGAAGGGGATATAATAACTAAATTATAAATAACTCTGCGTAATTTATAATCCTCTTTATAAGTATTTATATATATTATAAAAGTTCTTAAGCCTTTAATTCTTAATAACTCTTAATAAAATACTAAAGTACGTAGTAAACGAGGTACTAATTATAAAAAAGTAATTCTTAACGCTAAAATCGACGTTAATAAGGAACCCTTATAATAAACCTCTATTACTATATAAGAATAGAGCTTATAAAAACCGCCTTATTAAGTATTAAATAAAACTCCGTTAGGTTTTAAATATTTAAACTAGGCCCATAGACCTCTATAACGCTTTAATAATAATATTTTTATAACGCTCTTATATTTAAATATAAAAAATAATAATTATTATAACCGCTACTAAGACTACTTTTTCTCTATTTTTATACTTAATTAATAAAAAGCTATAAAAAAAATAATATAAAATATATAATACTTTATTAAGTAATAAAAGGAGTAGTTTATAGGACCTACTTAAAGCGCTCTAAAGGAGTTTAAAAACTATAATTTACTAAAGTTAACTTCTAAAGCTTACTAAAAAAGTTTAGCAATATTAAATATCTCTTATAGTAATTATAAAAACTACTTAGGGATATTATAAATATAAAAATAAAAAAGCTAAGGGATATTAGTATATAGGAAGAAGTTAATTATAATTTTAAATAAGGGATCCTATTTTTATTAAAATAGGTATATACTTATAAATACGACGCTAATAATAAGGTCTACGAGGTAAAAGTACGTATATATATAAAGGGGGATATATAACTACTTAACCCTTTATAAAATACGTATACTTTAATACTTATTATAAAAGCCTTTAGGCTTATAATAATAATAACTACTTAATTTAACCTTAAGGCTAACTAGTATAATACTATTAATATATTCTTTAACGCACCTCTTAAAAATAAAAAACTAATAATTATTAAACTCTTAGAGGGATATAAGGTTATTAATAAAATAAGTAAGCTCTAATGCGCTCTATATAACCTCTAAGACTTACTAATTCTCTAGTTCTAAACTTTTATTTCTATACTTCGTAATATAAATATAATATATAATTACGAAGAGATTTATATTTACTAAACTATAAATAAAAAAGTAATATTAGTATTTTATATTAATAATTTTATTATTCTATATTATTAAAATAATTAAAAAGTAGCTTAAGGGATCGTTAATAATATAAAAAAATATATTAACTTTAAAAAAAATAGACTAATTAATTACTTCTTTAGAGTATAAATTCTATAAAACCGTACTATTTATAAAATTTACTTTATTTATAATATATATATTAAACGAGTTACTAAGCGCTTTAACTTTATAAATTTATTATATCTAATTACTCCTCTTTTTTAAAACGAGTTTAAACTAAACGAGGAGTAAGTAATAAAAAAAAAAATAAAGAGCTATTAAAAAAAGGTTAGAAATATACTTTATATAACTATAATAATTAGGCCGGATATTACTTTTACTTATTTATAATTATTATAGTTCCTAACTAACCTAAGTATAATTTATATTAAAATAATTAACTATTATATTTAATATCTCTACGTAATAAGATATTTTATATTCTATTATAGTAATATACTAAGTGCGTAATTATTACTTTTAACTAGAGATACTAGCTTTATAAATAACGAGGTAATATAATAATTATTTTAAGGATATATAATATTCCTTTTTAATAGCCTAATTTAATAAAAATTAGTATACTAAGTAATAATTACGACGTTAATTACTAAAGCTAAGCTTCTTTATTTTAAAAAAACTATAAAAAAAACTATAGCTCTAAAACGCCTTTTTAAAAATATTACCCTTAACTTAAGAAAAGTATAATTAGTTAACTATAATAATTAATAAATAATTCGACTTATCGTAGGGGAAGAGGAAAAAATAGCTACTCGACTTTGCTATATTAATATATAAAATATATAACTAAGATAAGAGTATATTAAAAATAGCTTCGAGGTTACTTATATATTAATAAAAAATATATTAGTAAATAGACTTACTAAAAACCTTTTATAAACTAAATTTAAACATTTCCACACACTTCTTAACCTTTATAATACGTAAGAAGTTATTATAAATAGTTAAAATAGTTAAAAATAATTAATTTAAGCTATGCTTAGAAAAACTTAATACTTAAAAATAGATAATAAATAGAACCTAGAGTATAGCCTAGAGGCCTAAAATAAATAAAATAAAACTTTTCCTAGCTTAAAAGCCTAAACTCCTAAAATAACTTTACCTTATAGGGTATATATATATAAAAATAAGACCCAGGCTTATACTTACTATTTAAACTCTTAGTTTATAAAGTATATAATTACTAAGATTATAGTATTATTAGCGAGGAGGGTAGGTATATACGCTAAAAACCGTACCTTACGTATTTTAAAGTTTATAAAGCTAAGAGTAGTGGGGGGTAAAATAATTATTAAATTAATAACTTAGGGTATAAAAGTAAGTAGTATAATAGGAAGCTAGTTTTAAATAATTATAATAAGTATAACTAATAATATAAGTATATTTAAAAAAGGAAGTAGGGGGCGTATAAAGAAGAAGTTCTCTATATAAAACTTAATATAGTTCTTATATATCTTCTTATTATTTTTTATATAATAAATAATAATATAGAACTTATTAATTTCTTATTAAAACTATAGTTAAGAGTGCGCTTTTTAATAATAAAAAAGGATAATATATTTATAATAAAAAGAGCGCTATTTATAATAGCTTTAATAAGAGCCTAGGCTATTAGTTATATAATAATTAGTATATTAATATACCCCTTAGCTAAATAGTTATTAAAATAATACGCATATTAGTTATTACTTTTTATAAAATAATAATTACTATCCTTAGGGTTAGTATACTAAAGGGCTACTTAAAAGTAGGGTATATATTATACCTCCCGTTCCTTAGGAGCTACTCTTTTAAGCTTTTTAAGAACTAAGTATATATTAGTTAAGCTTAGAATAATAAAAAGAACTATATTTACCGTAGGGGGTACTTTAACCTCTTAGCGTTCTTTTTTATTTTTTATTACTTTTTTAAAAAAAACTAGCCTTATATTTTTTAAACTCTAAAATACTATTAAAAACGAACTTTTAAAATAATAATATATAATATACCCTTTTTAAAGGGCTTAATATTTAAAATATTTTTATTTTTACTTTTAAATTTTAAAAAAAAAATAAATAAAAGCTTTTTAAAACTCTTATTACTATTATTTACTTTATTATTACTTTTATTATAATTATTAATAAGAGCTTCGAACTTAATAAAGTTCTTAGTATTTTTATTAATAGCTTCGATATCCTTTTAACTAAGAAAGAAGAGCTCGGTAACTAGGCCCTAATAAGTAGATAAGAAGTTATAGAGGGGGGTAACGACTTAAAGGGGCTTATTAATATTATTACTTATTTAAACTCTTAATAAACTATATAATATATATATAAAAAATATTATAAAAATAGTATAAAACTTATTATTACTTCTGGATATATTAAATATTTATATTTAAAATAAAATTAATAAACGATTTAATAGTATAAGTGCGCGTATATAATAAACGGGGGTATTTATAATAATTATAAAAAAGTTAAAAAGAAAAAGAAAAATAATAGCTAAGTAATATTATAAGAATTTAAATATACGCAAGGCGGCTAGGAGCCTTACCCTTAATAATTTATATATTAAAAGTAATAAAATATATACTATTCTAAGTTAGGATTCTATTTATTTTAAATAAAGAGATATATTTATAATAAACGTAGTTTAAAAGGCGCATATCCTTTATATTTATTTTTTCCTTTATTTATATTTAATTAAATCGGGCCTTTATAAGGGTATTTAGAGGTTTTATTTTAAATATAATAGCTCCTTAATAATAGTAATTAGGGAGTATATTACGTAATAAAAATAATAACCGCATCTTACGAAGTACTTATTACGTACTAAATTATGTATTTATTTTAAATATCGTATATATAAACCTTTTCTTTTTATTTATTTCTACTTTAATATATTAAGCTACTTTTACTATACTCCGTATGCCCATTGCTGCGTGCCATAACTCGTGACAGATTCCGCACGAGAAGTAGAGATGGAAAGCAACGTCGATCTATAATTCGCCAATACCATTAGTCTCAAAGATAGATAGCACAGAAACCGATCAACGACAATCAAGCAGCTGTCTTAAGAGAATAACAAATGACTCGAGTCTAACAGCAATGTCAAATTTCCCTTGAAAGGCTACCTCTGATACCTGCGCCTTACATACCGGCATTTCACAGATGAAGTACTATGCCCCTCTCCACCAGACCAGACTCTCATGAAATCAGATTCAACGCCACAGCAGCAGTCTTGGCAACGGGCGCACAGCGGCCTCGGCTCCTTCAGCCGGTCTGGGTTCGGTATTACAGCTCACTGGGCAATCGTCCCGAAGTTGAACAGGATGGAAGTCGAAACCGGAGAACCGTCTGGGGATTTGTATACGCTCCTCCGCAAGTGGGGAAGGTTGAAACTATAGGGGTTCGTTTCACCAATTTGATTTTCGAAGTTTGTGTCCGTTCGCCTAGAAGCTGTAAAGGAAGGACCAACTAGCGTCGAGAACGTGACCGACACCTCCGAAGGCTGCCACCATGAAAACACTTTGTATGAAGTGATGGTGGGATGGAGACACCGTGATTGAGAGGGTTGTAAGGTATCCGAGGTGACGGTACTATACATTGGATAATCACTCTGACAACCAGTATTCGACACAAGCTTTGGTTCCTCTCTTACAATTTCTTTTACAACGTACTCGTATTCGTTCGACAAGTGAAAGGCGGCAGGGGAGCCAAGAGCTATATTCGTAACTCCCAACGTCTCCTGCGAGCCCATGGCATGCATCGCAGTTAGATCACAAAAGATGAAGTCTGACAATTAGCAGTGCGAAAATTGAATACTATGACAGACGGTCTCAAGCAATTTCATATCAGCGTAGCATTGGTTCGAGCGACAGTTGAGGATGAAATGAAGTCCAGATGGAGAGGAGTGAATAGGGGACAAAACGAGTACTTCAAAGCAAGGAGACTGATGGGCCTATAAGGCCATCCAATAGTTCCAATCAGAGACAGCCTGACGCTTGTTCGGGTTGCGAGGCCAGGAATAGAAGCGGCGACCAGGTTATCACCATCAGTCGTCGTCTCAGAAGCCGCGAGACAGCGAGAGACTCATACCGCATGCGAGGTTACCCGGGAAATGACCGCTGTGGACGAAGGTTGCACGAGCTTTCTCCATTGCCCAAATCATCTGAACCGCTCTCTGAGATGGCACCGCAAATTGACAAATTGCTGTCAGACCCATTCAGCTCCGGGGTCTCTGTGTATGAGGTGTTTAAGCATAACCAGGCGCAGTAGTCACCTTGTCCGTTCACTGTTGATATCATGAGCCCGGCTTAGTTTTACTCCACGACCCTCAAACTCGGTGTCGCTTTCTAAGATCATACGACGCGTTTGACGTTCGGTCTGAAGCCAAAGGTGGGCACAGATGCCATCTGTTTGGTCAAGATACCGCCGTCAGCGAATGATGAAAGGATATCGGTAATGCAAGTTGGAACGGGCGTGCAGGAAGCTGAAATCAGCACCTTAAGGTATGTCGGAGAACACAGCGATGGGCAGAACATAAATTCAATTTGCTCGTTGTTCACGTTCTCACCGGTAAGCTGGAGTGTAAGGATGATGCGGTAATGAGATGGCAAGGAGTTGGTCAACAGCTAGGCCATCTCGTCTTCTCGACGCTCGCATTCGTCGACACTCGCCAAAGAAGGGGAACGATGCTAGACAAAGGGACGAATGTCAGACAAGGGAACGTTTGGGGCGAATAGGGTTAAAGGGGAGATGGGTTGTACTGACCAGGGACCTCCGTGGAGGTTATTTGGCAGAACCATAGGAATTGAAATCATTTCGTCGGATTTTGCATAGTCCTTGTAGAGTTGTCTGAAGGCAAACCCGGGCCAACCTGGCAACTGTGCCTGGAATCAGTCAACGACTGGCTTTGGTTCGATAGTTCGTTCTGCACAAGGCCCCAAGAGCCTGAGTTTGGAGAAGGGACTACAGAATGATCAAGAAGCCAGGGTGCGTCAAGGATCTTTCCATCGGCGAGCAGCGACAAATTATTTACTTACCAATCAGGAAATTCAAGGGGCGTAGGGATGGAAACCGGTTAGCCCCTCGAAGAGACGGCAGGAAACGGAGGCATCGTGATCCGCGCTGAGGCAAGGTGAAGAGGAATCTGAATGATGAGATCGATCGCCGCGGACCGATGTTCTGTTGGTCGGGGAAACATCAATGCCGGCCTACAAACGTTGCGGATTTCTCGCTAGCTCGGTGAGCGACAAGGCTGGAGATCGCAGGTGTGTGACCTTGCCGTCGCGGACGTGAGAAGCGCGCTAGAGGTCGCGGAGGGCGCGTGGCCCAGACATCTATCCCAAGTTTGATTTTGCCGTTGACCGGCAGCGTCTGCCCAGGTGTACCAAGGTTGTCACAGAAGAGGTCTGAGAGACGTGTTGCCCCTGCTGGTGGCATGTCAGAGCGGACGGGAGCCACATGTCATGTCAGCCACCGGGAGCAGGGCTAGCCCATCTACGGGTGACGAGGGTCAAGTGGCGGGCTGTCTACCATTTGGGCCATTTCGCCATGGCTGTGCCGAAGGAGAGGTGGCGCTAAATCTAGAACCGTCTTGGCACAGAAAGGTGAAGACAGAGTGAGGATGGAGCGAACCATCCCGAGGGGCTCAGGGGCTAAAGGGACGAAAGCGAGATACTATAACGGGCAGTTGCACCGTATTGATTTGGAAAGAAGTTCAAGCAATCGTTCCATGGCAAGGTAGCATAGGGCATGAAGTAGCCCGTGTATAGTTGTGAGAAAAAGTCAATAGGCTGAACTGACTGAAGACAAGATGCGCCAAGGGCGGGTTATGTTAAAGTTGCGGGATGACAGATTGCTTTAGCATTGTGCCTGCATTAGTCGTGGATGATGGAGTATGGTCGGGGAATAAGAGAGCCACCAGGAACAAGCACAGGCACGGGAAGGAAGCCGAAAACGAAGGTCAGAAAGAAAGCAATCAACCAACTTGGTTAGGTAAAGTAGGACTGGCCCAAGCAGAGACAAGACTACTGCCATGCACAATTAAGCATATTTGTTTGATGACGCGGAGGAAACGTGTACGTTGTGCACACACTTACACTTACACTTCGATGTAGGTACTCCATACACACTTGCATCAACATGCCTCTGCTGCCTTACCTAAGTATTTAAGTATGGAGATAATCACACGTACATCCATGTGCAGGACTCTTGGAGAGCCTATCAAGATTCGAGAGGCGTTAGTTGGCTGTCCGCTGCCTCGGATGCCACGAGCGCCACGAGCTTAAACAGTCCAAGCTTTGCCTCTAAATTTGGTTCCCGTTTCAAGCTTCAAGCAGGGGGCCTCGGTACGTTGCTATCCTTGATTCATCTACAACCCCTGCCACGCCCACGCCTGGCTGAGGTGATGAGATCTGCTGCCCCCCTACTCCGTACATAGTCTCCTAGTCTTCTTCCCGCCGTAATTCTCCGAACACAAACGCTCGCGTCAGTCTCAGGCCGGGCCTGCTTCTCCGTGTCTTTGCGAATGCTGCTTGTCTTACGTTCTTACTCGCAGAGTCACACTAGCTCCTAGCCACCACGTTGAAGAAACAACTGTATCCCTCGCACGGTCTGACGTAACTCGGACGCTCTTCCGCTCTCCTTTGGTCACACGGCCACCTCAGGTCAGACTCACCGTTATGAGGAAGGGGGAGCACTGACAACCACACTGAGCTGTCTGTCACAACACACCACCCATCAGAAAGGGGAGCCACAGACAGAGAGCGTGTCTGCATCACTTCTGGTTGACATACAGCCCTCCAAGCCCGCTAGAAAGCTTCCATTGCTGCAGGCCGCGTTCTATCGTTTGCTCCTCGCGTTAGTGCAGGCTACAACGGCGGGATCTTGAGTCGATCTCTCATGCATTGCTTCGCTCGTTGTTCGTCACCACGCAGCAACCTCATTACCACAAGGTTTTCTGCTCACCATATACCCCTCCTTGATCCATAGAAACAGATAGTCATACCATGGTGCCGACAGGCAAACCTTCCATTCGCACCACTCGGGTGCATATCGCGGACGCACATCGCGGGTGATCGCCCGCCGGAGGAACACGAACACTCCAAAATCGCTGTCCTAGGCTGCAGCGGCATCAGCAGATCTCATCTTAGGCTTATTCGAACACCCCGAGACCGTGTCTCTCTAATTACCTACTTACCCCGGATGTGGAGAGGGCTACCAGTCTTGAGATGCATCCGGCGCCAGCTAATCAAGCGTAAAACCACAATCACCGCCAACCATGGCATGTCTTCCGTAACCAAAGAAAAGTACTTCTCCCCGTACACACGGCCAGGGCAACGGCCGCACTTCCTGACTCCCAAACGTAGACCAGCGTTTCCGAGCCTGGACTCGGAGACTCTTAAGGCCTGCTTCAGGGCTGAGGCGATACAAATCCTTCCTACCAAGACTTTTAGCCAGGGGAAATAAACGGGTCCTCGAAGGCTTAGCGGACGGAGCTCAACGGTTGCGCATCGAGAGTCCCTGCGAACATCACGTTAGATACTCCATTCCGTAGCGGTAGGCCACAGAAGATCTCCCCTTCACCTCTGGCCTGGCGACTCCAGATCTTCCCTAGGTCCCAAGCATGCCAGTCCGATCACCGAAACCGTAAACTTCTTGGCTACCGTAAGAAGGCTGCATCAAGTTTCTGACTCTTGAACCAATCGGAACTCTGGTTGTCTCTTCTCGTGCGTCCCCTACACCTAAAACCTGACTTGCTGACTACAAGCTACGCGCGTGTTCCTGAGTTGGCAGAGTTCCATAGTCCCTGAGTTGCTGTGTTCTGCTCACATCGTCACTCAAATCAACTTCAAGGCACAGCACGGCCATTCGTCGCCAAGACCTCCACTGAAACAGATTCGCGAGCAAAGATTCGCCAAGCTTCATGCACCCGAGAACCTAACTTCACATCCCAATGATCCCACACATCGTCCCTCAATGTCTCTCCCCCTCGAGCCTCGAGCCTCGAGCTAGCAACCCGGCAGCACATCGACACATCCTCGCGCATCCTCCACATCGCGAGCCCCTCGCCGCATATCCAAACTGCACACCACTCAAATCATTCCGTCTCCTAAACACGCCGTACACCACCAAACACGCACGCGCGCAGCAACTACCTTACCAAGGGCAACGAGGCGCAGTAGCCCCAACCCATCCAAGCCTAGCAGCACCCCCAGGATCTGTATGTGGGCGGGTGGATTCTCGGGACGCTTCCACGTCTCTCTTTCTGGAAGACGACTCCAGCAACGTAGATGCGATTTGCTCTGAGCTGCCTCTTGGCGATCCGTTTGTGATGCTTCAACTTCTAAACCCCAGCCTCCTTCGTATCGCATGTCCACACTTACCGTCCAGTGACCCGCCTCCGACGTCGCCGTGGTCTTGTCGTCCCAACTTCACCTGGTTGAATCACGGTGAAGGGTTTTCACAATTCCAATTTCCTCGCGTTCAGCTATGAAGTCAATCAAAGGATAGAATCCGAGGTTCACACGCCCCCAGCCAGCCCACTCACGCCCCTCCTCTTGTTTCCCTATGCTGCTCGAGCCGACGCGATACCGAGCCATGCTTGAGGTTGACTTCGACTGACGGCTTCAAGGTCCTAGCCATTGGGAACACACTGACACTGACGAAGGGTTGCAGGGTGCAAGGTCTGATCGGGGATGCAAGGTAGGCCGGCAAGGGCGAGTCTATGTCTCTCCTTGCCGCTAATGTACCTCTGTGTACGTATGAGTGCGCGTGTATGGGAGGAGGAGAAGGAGGTGAGGTTCAGCTGAGAACAGACCCTGGAACCTCATCGTCTACATGCTTGCTTGCCCACCCGCCTGGCCTTGCCTTGTCTCTGCCTACACCGCACTGCTTCGTTGCTTTGCTTGCTACGACGGTGGTCCAGCATGGAACGATCTGATTCCGAACCTCCCACCCAAAATCCGTCCCATCTCAACCCAAGGAATTTGTCAAATTCGTCTCCCCTGACTATGATATGGAATGCCAAGCAAGTCCAGTCGAGACCTTCTATATAACAGTCCCGTCCACACCATCACATCTAACCTTTTTCCCTACCTCATCACACAGCATCAACAAAGCAAGCCTTTCACTTCTTCACACTTTCCACTTTCCTTACCTATCTCAGCCCCGGTGGCTCTTCACGAATAGGATCTCTTAATCTCTAAAACCAACTCCGATTCACTCTAGTTTCCTCAAGCTCGAATCTCTCATTCAAAATGCGCTCCCAATCGCTTCTCGTCGCCGCCCTGGCTGCTACCGTCTCTGCTCACGGCACGCTGATGTCCGTCGAGGGCGCCAACGGCGTCACCATGCCCGGTCTCACCAGTAAGCTTTTACCACTTTCCTGAGCAACATAGTTTGCTCTTCCACATACCTACACATGAATAACTAACTTACTCACCTTTCAGTCGCTGATGGAACTCCCCGTGACTGCTCCTCCAACGGCTGCGGCTCTCAGGCCGACACTGCCATCATCCGTGACCGCGAGATCGCCTCCGGTGAGGTTGGCCCTCTTGGCCGCACTCAGGGCAACGGCCCCGTTGACGCCTCCGTGATGGTCAACAACTTCATGGGTGGTGCTGCCGCCCCCAAGAACAACGGCGCCGCATCTGGCACTGGTGTCGAGGACAACATCCCCAAAATGAAGCGCGCCGAGCTGTACGCTCGCCAGGGTCTCGCCGGCCTCTTCGGTGGCGGTGGCAAGAACAAGGGCAACAAGCAGAACGGTCCCCCGGAGGCCCGCGTCGCCGCCACTGCTGGCATGGGTGCCTCCCAGGGCATGCCCACCGCCGCCGATGATGGCACCATTTCCATGACCTTCCGCCAGATCAACCAGGACGGCGCCGGTCCTATGACCGCCGACGTCGACGGCACCTCCGGCGGCACCAAGGAGGAGGCATTCCAGAGCGCTCAGGTCACAACTGACGTCCCGGGCCTCGGCGTTCAGGGTCTGTCCCTTGCCACCAACACCGACTTCCCCATCAAGGTCCAGATGCCCGCTGGCATGACCTGCGACGGCACGGTCGGCATGGCCTCCAACGTCTGCGTCGTCCGTGTCCGCAACGGTGCTGGTGCCGGCCCCTTCGGTGGCTCCGCTGCTTTCACCCAGTCCGCCGCCGGCCGCAAGCGCGCCATCGCCTACCGTCTCAAGAAGCGCATGGAGCTCAACAACCGCGCATAAGCGGCTCATCCAGCGATTCTTTGATGAGGATCTTCTCGGTGTGTCAAACCTGGGAGTTTGGAGGACTCGATCGACGCTGCAGGAAGTCAGGGACTTCTGAGGCTTGGTGGATTCCAGACTTGGGTATAGAGCTTTTTGGAAACGGCCGTTCTTTATTTCCTACATACTATTTTTCTTACTAGGTCGTCATTTTTCCATAGGCAATTGACGCCGATCGGAGTTTGAAAAATCTCTTCTACACTCTCGCTGTGATGTGATCCTATGTGACAATGTCAACACAACAAACATCACTATTCGTCAGCCTGACAGTCAGACCTCTTCGCCGATACTTCCATCACCCGGCAAGGCAGATGCTTAAAGTCGAACAGACAAAATGACCCGAGGATACTAATCAGGCAACGCTTTGAGGCAAACACTGCCCTCGTCCGAAGCTGAATAGACTTCTGATGCACAGGCCATATCCCTTCTGCTCGGTCTTGCAATGACTTGACACCGGACTTGTGTCAGGCGGACAGGAAACTAAACACTTTTGACCAATAGCGGTGGAGGAAACATTGTGGTTCTCTTGTGAATTTGATTTTGGCCTGGCCATTCGCATGCCTCTCTCGGCCATACACGTACTGAGAAAGAAAGAGATGGACGGGAGGTGTCTATTGCAAGAAACGAGATGATAGTCAATCATTCAACGAGTATTCTACCCACATGACGCCCTTCCCCAGGCCGAAGATTGGATCTTCGGCCGCCAGGTTCACTCTATCCCAACGCCGGATTTTGATGCTATGCCGCCAGACTGTCATGTATTACAGCGGTGCCTCTATTTCTAGGCTGCTACCATTTAGAGTGTAACGATGCGAACAATTGCGCAGAAACTGTCTGCGTTGTTTACGGGTAGAGCATTGATGATACACCCAGATGTTATGCTTTTGCTGAATCATGGAAGTGCGCCCCTGTGGATGGAAGCTAAGGAGAAAATCACCATCGGCGACTTCGATGCCGGGTTAGTGAGAAGAAAAAAAAGAAAGAAAAAACGATAGCCATTGAAAGAAAACTTACCTGTAAGCCGAATCATCTTTAGTGACGCGCTTACGCATCTTCATTCCATCCGGCTTGCCATCTCGGTCTCCCTTGGACTTGGGAGCAATGCCGAGGAGCTCGGCCTCTAGTGCAGATAGTTCCGATGCATCAGAACCAAAGGACGCTACAGATTGCCTGGAAGCTGGACGTGATTCATCATGGCTGCTGTGAGATCCACGGCGGCGGGAGTGGCGAGAACGAGATCGAGACCGAGACGCCTGTCGACTATGTGGCCGACTGTCTGGTCGTGATGCTCCGCGATGAAGCATAGGCGGTGATGCCCCCCTTTCCTGGAAATTGTTGGTCGATGTCTGTCTGCGAACGTTCCGAGAGCTGTAGTAACCAGAATCCTGGAGTCCCGCGTCTTCAAATCGCCTTGATGGGCCAGCGTCTTGAGACTCGTCCAAGGACAAGAGAAGCGTCTGGCTTGGATCGGAATCAGTGCGTTCTGGTCTTTGGTGACGATAGCGATCCGTCGGTCTCGAGTCCTCCCTAGATCTCCGATTGTGCGGTGAGGCGGCATTATAGCCGGGAAGCGAGTCAACCTTGTGCCTCTTGTGACGATGATCCGCCCATTCGCCACCTTCTGGGACGGCCCTGGCTCGAGGGTTCTTGTATGTTGAATCGTCCAAAGTCCGCTTTCGATTATTGACCAGACGGTATTCACGGTTCTCTGGAGTAGGAGGTTTCGGAGGGAGAGACGGAAAACCTGGAAGGCGACTGGACTTGAACGTGCTGGGCCTCTCTCGTGGCTCAGGGGGTTGTTGAGGAGCACTTCCCTCAGGGCACTTCCAGAATGCTGGATCGTACTGCAACGTGACGAAGAACTCGGTTTCTCGTATCGGCCGCGAAAATTCCATGAGGTTGCCTTCTGTTGCAAATCGAGACTGAATCCAAGTGGCGTTCCACGCCGGAGGCAACACAATATTATCGTGGTATTCCTCAGGCCCCGGTAACGGCTTAGCAATTGGGTCTGGCTGGTGTGTTTTCTCTAGTTCTTTGAAGATCATCTCTTCCTCCCAGTCCCAATCGTACTCTTCATCAGCTTCCTGTTCTGAAGCACTGTTGATGTTTACGCTTTTAGGTGTGTTGCTCGCGACTGATGGCGCCTCGACGGCCTTTGATACGGCTTCGAGCTGTGGCAGTGTTGGCTCTGGTCTGGCTTTATTTTCCGACTTTGGTCTAGGCTGTGAAGGATCTCGTTTCGACTGATTGCCTTGTTTATTTCGGCGAGAACGATCTCGATTATTATGCCCTTGGCGATGTCGCCCATTTCGGTCTCTTGGCGGCTGATTCCTATGAGGAGGAATTGGCGGGAGCCCCGGTGGTGTAGCACGTGGAGGGCCAGGCAAAGGAGGCGGGTGACCATATCCTGGAGGTGGCGGCGCCCATGAGGGAGGGTAAGTACTCGGTGTTGGGGGCGGTTGAGACCCATAGTGCGGCTGAGGATAGCCTCCCGGAGGCGTTGAATTATATGAGGGCGGGTACTGGCCGCCTGAAGGTGGAGGACCGGAATGATATCCAGGCCCAGAAGAGTAAGATGGAGGAGGAGGAGGAGGGTAAGGAGCACTGCCAGCGTATTGTGGTGGTGGTTGATAAGGAGGAGGCGGCAGTCCAGACGGACCGGGAGGCGGAGGCGCGCCATACTGGCCAGATGGTGGATAATGGTATGGTGCAGGAGGAGCGGGAGGTGGTGGGTGGGCACCCGGGGGAGGCGGCGGCGGCGGGGAGTATTGGGGATAGCCGGGGTAGTTCCCTGTTGGCGGGGGAGGGTAGCCATTCGGAGGTGGAGGATATGAAGGATATGAAGGCAGGGGGCCGGGGTACGGAGGAGCATGGGGTTGACCCGGGGGCGGAGCGTAGCGAGTGACGATCGGATTGCCGCTTGGTGGGGCCGAGTACTTGGTCACAACAGCACCCGGCCGGCGTCCGCCGGGTTGATATTCACCACCCCGGCTATGATGATCATGGCCACTCGAAATATTTTTCCGGGACAGTCCACTTTGGTCGAGTCAGCCATGATTCAAACTTGAAGCAAGGGACAGTTGTTGTCACGTCCGACAAGACTCTGCATCACGAAACTTACGCGGGCTTCGCTCTGACAGGTTCCGGGCAAGCCACAGCCCAATGGCCAACGCCGCCACAATTGATGCAGCTTGGCTCTTTCATGGACGGCCCCATTCCTGGGGCGTGGTCGGCCATGGTTGATGATGGTCGTGTCTTGGCTCTTGGATCGACGTACAGCTTTGGCCCAAGCCCAAGCCCGGAAGGGGAGATCAATGAGGGTGTAGGGAGTGTTACCGTAACCAAGGTAACGAGAAACTGGATAGCATCTATGAGCTGGGAGTGGCCCGGTAAGAAAACAAGAAGTAGAGAAGGGTGAAAGTATCCGTATACTAGTAGCAGAAATGATTCGGATGAGGTTGCCAACACGAGCTGGATAAGAGAAGACTTGATATATCAGAAGGTGCTCGGCAAAGAAGGAGAAGGAGAGTCAGAGACGCAAACCTTGGTGTTCGGGCTGCGCTTACAGCAGGTGAAGGAGATGCTTGATAATGGACGAACCCAGAACAGGTAGTGGCGGATATGAGATGGTCTCTTGATTTGACTGAGACACGAGATGGCAGGCAGTCTATCGATCAAGGTGACGATGCCTTGAAGCCTTCAAAGGTCTCTAGTGAATGCGCCTAGGCAGTCTGGAGTGGCGCATCGCCTGCTGATGGCCGAAGTATGGAGGGAAAGGTGAGATGGGTTGGTAATGAAAGCCGTAGTCCAACCTCCAAAGTGAGGGATTCTGATGGCGAGGCCCGAACCAGGCGAATATCGTGGGCTTTGTCTCATTCCAGAGAGGGCAACTGGGATGAGGTTGTGGGAAAGCGCGACGAAGTTGACCAAAGGACGGAGGTTGCGCGCCCAGGCTCAGGCGTAAAGTGGGGCAAATGCACCTGCCCAGTGAGGCACAGCTGAACACCCACGGCAACTCCTTCCGCGCAGAAGGCTGAAAGGAGCCGGAAATTCATCGGGCCGGATGGGGCATGCTTTCTTTTTTTCGCAAGGCAGGCGCCTCAGGGCAGGACAGGACAGCAGGAGACACGGTCCAGCCAGGCTTAGACTCGAGAACATTGGGAAGAGGCAGTAAGTAGCTGACAGACAATGCAGCTTGATTTGCCGCATGTCGTACGGATGCATGCCTTGTGCCTTGAGGGGGGCAGACTTCGACGTGCAGCCTGCAGCATCAAAGAACACACTGCTGGTATGTCATGCATAAGTAGTGAAGCAAATAAGCACTGTCTTTGTGCATCCCAGATCATCTGAGAAACTAGGATCTAGAGGGGCAATATCTGACTGCATGACAAATCTCATGGGACATCTGGGACTGGTTTTGTCTTCAAGTCTCGAGGTTGTCATGAGCCAGATGTTGAGGAGCTCGCATCTGCTGTCATTGGGCTAGATTGGCAGACCATGATGCTATGCCACGCTCAAGGGCAATTTGGAGCTGTTCGAGCGAGGCTTGAAAAGGTAGAGATACGAATACCTCAACTGGGACCATCTAGATGCTGTTCCATCGCGCATACGGAGGCGCAGGGCATCTGAGTTCAACCAGGAGCAAGATGAAACGGTCAAGACAAAAAATGAAAGAAAGGCTAGGTATTCTAGATTCAAACGGAGACCAAGGTAGATAGACGGGCGCGACATCCAAGAAGACCAGCTGGCAGACCAGAGAGATATCGGTGCCTGAGAACTTGAGGGAAAACCAAGGTGAAGGGAGAGTGTGGCTGCTTTTCTATGACGATCCGGATATCAGGTGCTGTTTGAACCCTGGAGACGGTGAGGAATTGATCTGAACGGACGGGGTCGGCAGCCCAGCATCTCTCAGTGTGTGAATGATAGACGCGTCTGAAAACAACCAAGGAAATAAAGTATCGAACTACAGTCCACTGCCGGGGCTCGCAATAGCAACCAAGATTCTGTTGTCTCTCTGGAAATCGCAGACCCAAAGCTGCCGCTGGCGGGAAGAAATGACAATGAACGGGGAAGCTCGTCGGGCCGGTGAAAACGGGACGAGTACCATCAGAATGGTAGTGCAGGTGATTTGTACAGACGCAACTGCGTGAGGTGAGGAAAAGAAAAGGGCGCACCCGGCATGTCAAACCTGACGGAGGGGTGGGAAGGTGACTTTATATGAGCCCAGGGCAGCCGTTGATGGACGCGCCCCCCCCCCCCCCCCTGCTGACCTGGCAAGTCTGGGGCTTCCTTGGCCAGTAGTGGCCCTCCTGCCCATTTATCACCTTGCGCCGTGGTGCAGTCCCAGCGCTTCTGCGGCGTTTTTGCTGAGGTAGGGGCTTGTAGCGAACAAGAACCCCCTAAATTATTGATGTGTACGTAAGCGCCTTGAGCCTGCCGTGTCTGCCAACTGCCAGGTTTGAATGCGGGGCCGTAGCATGTGACCAAGCCCAATCACATCCCGTCCTTCATGTCACTCTGCCTTAGGTAAGCACGCGGTCAGGTACGTGAGCAGGTGAAGTGTCTGATGTTTGGATGGGATTTCTCAGCCGGGCCCGAGCTTATCCCCCGGCTGCTTCCAATTTGAGATGGACGTCGTCTGTCCATTGCAGCATGACGTCTCTCGCTGCCCGCCGTCAGAGCTACCACCCATACCATTCCAGAAAAGAATGTTCAACTGCGACTGAAGAATAAGGTCCCTTACCTTACCTTGCCTTAGGTAGCTTACCTCACCACGCTCTCTTTCCGAGGGCATCGCCACGGCTTCCCTTCGTTCTCTTCCTCTCTTGTGCCATGAGCGACTGGGTATCTTGAGCCACCAGTCCTATTTGACGACTCAAAGCCCACCCAACACAGGCGTGCACTATTTTACCCCCCCCCCCCCCCCCCCCCCCCCCCCCCCCCCCCCCTCCCTCCCCCCCCCCCCCCCCCCCCCCCCCCTCCCCTACTCTCCCCCCCCACCCCCCCCCCCCCTCCCCCCACCCCCCCCCCCCACACCCCCCCCACCCCCCCCCCCCCCCCCCTTCTCCCCCATCTTTCGTCGATTCAGCCTGCGCTTCAACTCGTCCACTTTGTCCATTCTGCCGCCGCGCGCTTCCAGCTCGCATGTAAAGACACGTCGTCCTCGATCATGTTACTACAACCACGAAGCTCCCCAATACACATCGCCCGCCTCTTGAGTAGAAGTGGTCTCCGACGACCTGCTTCTTGAACCGCCGACCTTTGCGACAATCCTTCGCTGTAGTCCCGCTACACCTTTTCCACCCCAAAATCAACTAGATACCACCGGCCTCACAGCTGCTGTCGCATAACACTACGTGAAAGATGCCCGGGCTCCCAGGTAGGAATGGCTCTTGTCCCCCAGGTTGTGCAGTTTCCCTGACCACGATGTGCTGCTACAGCTTCCGTCGACCTCGACGAGTGCATCTCGCGCTTATATAAGAGGGAACTTCTCGCCGAATCCGTCATCGAGGCCATTTGCGCCAAAACGAAAGAGCTGCTGATGCGCGAGAGCAACGTCGTTCACGTTCGCGCCCCCGTCACCGTCGTCGGCGATATCCATGGTCAATTCTACGACCTGATCGAGATCTTCAAGATTGGTGGCTGGTGTCCAGACACCAACTACTTGTTTCTGGGTACGCTTTGGATCAAAAGTTGGTAATACAAAGCCTGACTGACTGGCTGCCCAACAGGAGACTACGTCGACCGCGGTATGTTCAGTGTCGAAACGATATCTTTGCTTGTGTGCTTGAAACTTCGATACCCCAATCGCGTGCATTTGATTCGAGGCAACCATGAGTCTCGCGGCGTCACCCAGTCCTATGGCTTTTATACCGAATGTTCAAGAAAATACGGAAACGCCAACGTATGGCACTACTTTACCGACATGTTCGACTTTCTGACTTTGAGCGTGGTCATCAACGACAAGATCTTCTGCGTTCACGGCGGTAAGACAGCCTACATCTCTACGCGCGCGCCTACGCCGTTACCTACCCGTATCGGCAGTTTGCTAATTTGTATGCTCCAGGCCTCTCCCCGTCCATTCACTCCATCGACCAAATCGTAATCATCGACCGTTTCCGCGAGATTCCTCACGAAGGCCCCATGGCCGACCTAGTCTGGTCTGATCCCGATCCCGAGCGCGACGAGTTCTCTCTCAGTCCACGTGGAGCTGGCTATACCTTTGGCGCACAAGTGGTCAAGAAATTCTTGGCTGTAAACAATATGGACCACATTCTGAGAGCACACCAGCTATGCCAGGAGGGCTTCCAAGTTCTATACGACGATCGCTTGAGTACAGTATGGAGTGCGCCTAACTACTGCTACCGATGTGGAAATATGGCTAGTGTTCTGGAGGTCAGCGATACCGGCGAGAGGTTTTTCAACGTCTTTGCTGCAGCACCAGAGAATGACCAGCATAAAGACATGCAGCTGGGTGGTGGAGAGAAGCAGGCAGATGGCAACTCCCTTCCCGATTACTTTCTGTAACGCGGCCGGAGTCTGCATTCGATGCCTAGACGATATTAGAAGGGGATGATTTATACAAGAGCAAGAAAATGGTGTGTGGTCTGAGCCTCGATTCAGGTGCATCACCGAGCTGTCCTTATGAAAGGTCATTATCAGAATTGCGAGGTGGACGAGACCACCACGATTAGAGTACATTGAAAAGGTGTCACGTCTTACGCCTTACGCCACGGGACGATCCATAGACGAACATTTGATGAGGATCCAAAGGGATCTGCATTTTTTGTAGCTTGGGCACAAGAGATGATGGCCCAGCAGAACGAAAAAAGTATCTGCCATCTAAACCGTCCAATTTTTGTTTTGTTTTTTGTAATCGTGACTTCATGTGCAATAACCAGTGTATGAGGTTGAGAGCAAAATTTGTGTGAGTGTGTGTTGTTGTATAGCAAGAGAACAAAAAGGGAATTTTCATCGGCCTCGCCCATCACCCATGTTTCCTGCGTGTTGGCCGCGACCTAGTTTGACCTTCTTGAATTCTCTTCGTGTTGGGAGTGAGCGAGTGAGATGTTGGTCCTGCATGCCTGCCTCGAGTTCCACCACACATGTCCTCCTACCCGCGATCGAGTTCGATTCTGCCGATGCATGCGTTCTCCTTCCGGGAAAGGGGTCGAACTCGGAAGACGAAGTTGTAAGACGAGAGAGACAGGACAGCTTTTCGAGTCGATGAGGATGAAGATGACAGGGCGAGAGTGTAATTCAACCATCGGGGCCTCGTCCACTCTACCAGTCCTTAGCGATGTCGAAAGACCACTCAAAGGTCAAGTGAGTCTTCTTATCATCATCGACGAAGCTGGAGATGGCGTTGTAGTGACCTCTGGCGAGCATGCCGGAGGGAGCGTCCTCCTCTTGGACTGTGCAAAGGGTCAGTATTACCACATCAACCGACACTGATTCAGGCCCGAAACTTACAGCGCTTGGTGTAAGTGGTCTGCTTGTCGGTGTTGGGAGCGTAGCTGCCCTAGAGATAACGGTCAGCATCACTGTGATGAGATGAAAGTGAGGGGAGGGAAGACTTACCAGCATCTCAGAGTCCTTGCTGACCTTGATTCCCTTGCGCTTGACGACCTGGACGTACTGCAGACCGCTGAGAATCTCGTGCTGGACCTTGAACTTGGCAACCATGGTGAACTTGGCGCCCTCCTTGATCTTGAAGGGCTTGTCCTTGAGGGTCGCCTCAGAGCCAGGAGCAGCCAGGTCAATGGTGACGGGGTCGCGACCGGGAGACTCCATGGTCAGGGAGAGGATGATGCAGACACGGGGGTCGGAAGCGTCAGAGAGGTCCTTGCCGCCGCCAAGGCCGAGAGACTCCTTGTAGCGCTGGAGAGACTCATCGTTCTCGTCTGTGGTGCTGTTAGTCGGCCGGTCGTCTCTCATCTCGTATTGTTCCAGGTCCAAGGGCTCAAGAACAGCCAGACCATGTGCTGCCCTAACGACAAGGGGAGACATATAAAAGTCCCGAATCAGGTTGAGATCTTGGGTGAGCATGTTTTCTTGGAGGCGGGGTGAGTTGGGAGGATTGGGAGGAACAGGGTGTGATAGAGCTCTTGCTCGGTGAAGGTGTCTCTCCTCCATCATCTTAAATGACTGAGGACGCGATCCCGAGGGAGTCGAGAGAGGAACAGGGGGAACCTCAATGGAGTTCCGGTTGGCGAGGGCGTTATTACGGTTGCGCCTCTGCATCCTGCGACGCATACCCTTATATAACGCCTCCATGGTAATGAGAGGGTATTACATGTGAGGTAACTGTGGTATTGATATCGTAGTGGTAATAAGGAGAAAGTGAAAAGTGAGATTGGTGATGGCAACGGTGATGGTGATCATGAAAAAAGTGGTTGAAAGACAGCAAGGGTGAAGGTGAAGGTGAGTGAAGTGCGAGAGTGAGTGTGAGAATGGGTGTGGGCGTGGGTGAGGAAGGTGCAAGCAGCTGGGTGCCTTCCCTCTCCTGATGGCTCTTTGGTGAACTGTGCCATGAGATGGATGTCGAGCAAGCCGCCTCCTGTCACCGAGGTGAGTGCAGAGATGAAAGAGGCTCACATCTTGCACACACCGATCCCAAGGCAAGGTGAAGAAAGGTGTGAGGGGCATTTCTGAAGGGACCCAGCTGGAGCTGTCTCGCCCCCAAACAGCAGCACCCAGAACTGAAAGAAACCAAATGGGGATCAAGAATCAATACAGAGTCAAAGACTTACCCATCTTCTGGTACTCAGCCAGACTCTGCTTGGGCTGGGAGAGCTTGTAGCCCTGAGTCTCCTCGGGCATGGTGTCCTCTTGCTCGTGGGAAGCCATGGTGATGATGGTGATGGTGGGGTAAATGTGGGAGCTGGAGCTGGAGCTGGAGCTGGAGCTGGAGCTGAAGCTTGAGCTGTGGAGGCTTGGTTTGGGAGCGGGTGTATCGGAGGCTATGGGAGGAAAGTAGCACAGGTGTGTGATGATGCCGTAAATTGGAAGGCTGTGACAATGTTTACTCTGGAGGAGAGAAGTTGAGGATCAGGTAAGGTAGGATGGTAGTAAGGTCAGGGCGAATGGAGTTGAGGTAAGGCCATGGCCTTGTCCCCGGCCAGTCAAGGCGAGGCAAGCCGCAAAGCAACAGCGCACGGCAAAGGTCACCGCTTCCCGTTGCCCCTCATTCTGCTCAGGTCGGGCTGGGTCTGGGAGTCTGGGTCTGCCTTCTTCCCAGCCAGTGCCAGCCAAAAATCGACGAGGCAGGGGGGGGAAGCGTCACCGCGTCAGGGCCAGTTGGGGGACTGTGGGCGCTGTAAAGTGGGCTCTGATGGATTCAGGACCGGCCTTGACTGGACGGGACGAGAGACTTCATTGGTCGAATTATCTTTGGGTCTGGACCTGCATTGATTGGCCAACATCTGGAACAAGATGGAACTTCACACACGAAACCAGGCACAATCACCAAAGCCCTCCTACCATCCTATGTATCTCCTCCCCTTGCAATTACGAAGTCAGAGCAAAGGCAACTGTGCTGACTGATGAGGCTGCTTTGCGATAGCTTTGATGAGGAAACAAAGATCAAAAGATCCAACCTCATTGAATGGAATCGCTGCCGCCCCTCGACGACTATCATGCCGTGCGACCTTACCGTACCACATTGCCCAAGCCAAGTACCCCGGGCAGGAGAGCCAAGTACCTTAGCTGTGTAGGTACTTAGATACCCAGATACAAATACCTACCATAGTAGGTTGCTATGCAGCTTTCTGCCCCTCCAAGTGTCTTCTGCAGCCAATCTCGATACGGGATGGGAGGATAAGAGGAGAGCATCCATTCATATCAACCACGATATTGCGCGTATCGGCTGGATGAGCGGTCTGGAGTGGTTCCTGATGAGGGGCACAATCGACAAGCTTCAGGAATCCGGTACTCCCCACTGCTCGAGACGGGAGACCGCGAATAAAGTACAGAATGAACACCCGCTTACTTCATCCCGCGCCCCTTTGCTTGAATACCTTGGCACTCAGGTAAGCACTCGCACCACCCAATGTGAGAATATCGTCTAGTAAGTCCGCGCTTGACAGGTGGCAGATGCTTCATGCGGGCCATCCATGAGAATGAGCTATCCGCACTACGTAGTGCGCCAGTGTTGAAGAGCTGTCTTGCTGGCAGCGGCATCGTTGCCGGAGGCCAGAGCTTCTCTTTAGTGGATCTTGTCGCTGGTTTGCATTATTATGACCCAAGGGATTTATGCACAGAAGAGCAGCGTGCATTTATGCAGTATCCACATAACAGCTTATGTAATGTGTACCAAGACTAAGCCGATCCCATCAGCATTCAGGCCATCTTAAAGAGCAGGAAGCATCACCCATTTCCAAGTACCAGCTTGTCACGGTTGCGCAGTTCTAAATAGGTAGTTTCTGGCCGGTAAGCCATCCAAAATCCCAGCAACAAGAACGCCGTGTACCATATCAGCAAGCCTGGCACTGTCGTTGCTCTGGCAGCAGTGTCCTATTGTACTTGGTTCCTGGATCCGTCTTTCTTGCTGTTCAGCCTAGGCGAGATGAGGAACTCTAGAGGCTGACCATCGGCCTCATCTGTCTTAGGCACCTAGCGACAGAAAAGATGGACCTCCTATTGTGTCAACCAAACCCAAGACTTCCATGAGCGAGCACTCTTCCCTTATCGATTAGACTGCAGCTGCTGCAGCTAATACTGTACTGTGTAGGTAGATACTGCAATGCACGAGATGGGGGAAACGTGGTCGAATGATGGGCTGAAGGCGGGATAGCTGCAGTTCGCCCGTTGCTAGGCATAATCGTAGCCGGGTAAGGGCCCCCCGCGCTGCTTGCTCTGGTGCTGCCGCCGCTTTCAATCTCGGTGCAAGGAAAGGATGTCGACCAAGTTGAAAGGGGGGATATCCATGCATGGCATGCTGGAGAAGTACGGACACAGTACGGAGTACTCAGTACTCCATACCTTGGTGAAATGGGAGAAGAGACACTGGACCCTCTCGAGCTTGAAGAACCTAGAATCCTGTGGCCTGTGGCTCGTTTGTCTCCGCTTGGCTGGAGACTGCGAACGGCGCCCAAGGTGTCCAAAGCTCTGCGCGTTCGCGACGAAAATTGTTGGGGACAGACCGGGGGGGCAGACTGAAGAGCTTCTCTGAGGAAACGTGTGCTCAGTGGGACAGAAAAGTGTCAAAATCTCAACTTTCTCTCGGCTTGGCTTAAGAAGCGACATGGGTCACGCAACGGGTAAAGGCAAAGAAGGAAGGGACCGTCGCATCGATAATCTTCCTTCCCTCCTTCCTCAGGAGTCAGGGACTTTTCTTCCGACCTTGCGCAGCTGGCAGGATGTATCTATCCGTTCTAACTGCATTTCCGGGGAAAGCGCCGGGAGTGCTGGTCGTCAAATGCGGCAAGTGGCAGTCGCGATAGACAGGTACATCTCTTCTAGTGTTGTAGTCTTGGGTAATAAAGGTATCCATCTATGTCGCATACTTCGTTCCAATAGTGCCTTTTACGTGCTCTTCGACCTGCAGGCTTCTCCCGCGTCAGGGTCACGCCGTCACGCTTCGCTTTCCGAACCCGCAGTTCCACCCCTCCCTCCAATCTTACCCAATGAGCAGGAGGACCCCCAAAGTTTGAGGTGAAGCTCTCTTTCTCTTACTGCTCTACTACTGCTGCTGCCACACGCTCCGGTGGACGAGACACGCTGCTGGAGACTCGAGTGGTGAGGTACCTACTGCTCCAATTTGCGCGCGCAAAAGTAGCCCAGCTTCAGGCTCTTCCCGTCCCGGGGCCGCCTCTCTTCCTTCCATTTCCTCCCCCATCCTCTCCTCCTCACAAGTCACCACCACCACCTCTCTCTCTCTTATCCCGCGACTCGTCTCTCCCTCTTTCCTTCACACCACCACTACCACACCTCACTCTCTCACACACATTCCCTCCACATCTTCTTTCTTCCCCTCGATCCATCCTTTGAGACAGCTTTGCCCTTTGTGCCTGTGCCCTTATCGGGATCGCTGTTCCCATTGCCTACAATCAATTATAATCTTTTTTCTTCATCAACCGCATCGCCAACCCACCCCTGCACCCTTTTTTTTTACGCGACAGACCCGTCACGTCACGTTGGCGCTCCGAGGATCCAACTCCATCGCCAGCTCCCGTCAGCTCCAACGAGTCTTCGGTAAGCGACACCTACCACAGACCTCACCATCATTCTCTTCTTTGCGCGCCATCTATGCGCTCCTACCTGCCCTCAAGCTGACGCGACGATTTAGTCCCTTCCTCCGATCGAGCCCATCGTCGACGCGACCTGGAAGACACCACTCCTCGATTGCCGCCAGCGCGCATCGCAAACTTCCTTTGAACGTACCCAATTTAATCGCCAATTTTACGCGCTCTGTCCCACACTTCCGAAATGCCTTCTGCTACAGCTCACGAGCGGCACCTGCCCGCAAAGCGCAACACCCTCATGACTGAGGATGTGCCCCGTTGTACGAACAATTGACTGCGCCTAGCACTTTGTGCTTGCTAACCAGACTCTAGACGATGACCTCGTAGCCCGTCGTCGACTCGGTCAGACTCAGCTGACGGCCAAGATGGTCAACCTGGCCGAAGGGGAAGGCGCTGCTCTCGGTGTATTCGACTATGCCCACCTCCGCGCTCCCTTGCCCAAGGGTATCGTCTCTGGCATCTTCAAGTCCAGCCCTAACAGCTACTTCTTGATGCGACGCAGCCACGACGGCTTTGTTTCTGCGACAGGAATGTTCAAGGCCACTTTTCCTTACGCCGAGGCCGCCGAAGAAGAGGCCGAACGCAAGTACATTAAGTCACTCGCTTCTACCAGTCCCGAGGAGACTGCCGGCAACGTCTGGATTCCTCCAGACCATGCATTGGCGCTGGCTGAGGAGTACGGCGTTGGGCCTTGGATCCGCGCCCTACTGGATCCCGCGACTATTGCCGTTTCCAACACCCCTGATAGCCCTCCTAAGAAGATCACGGCGCCCCCCAAGTACGAGCTTCTCAAGGCTCACCCTCAGCTTGCTCCTCCTACCCCGACTTCACTCCCTCGTAGCACTCGATCTCGCCGCTCAGCAAGCCCTACCAAGGCCGCCGCTGCCACGACACTCCCTAGACCTGTCCGATCGCCCAGAAAGCGCCGGGCCAAGGCCGACTCTGTTGAGCCTAGAGAATCTACGCCCACAATTGCCACTAAGCTGGAAGTCAACGGCGTTATTGAAGAGGACAAGGACGCCGAAGCGGAGATCAAGACCATTGTCAAGACTGTCGAGACGGAACCAGTGCTTGTATTCGAGGCTAGGGAAGAAGAGCCCAAGGCCAAGGTCATAGTTGACCAAGCTATCAAGACGGATGAGGACGGCAACGAGACTAAGCACACTGCCGTGTCACTAGAGCTTCCTCTGTTGAGCGCAGAGCCACCATCTGCCGAGGAGACTGCGCGTATGATTGCGGAGGCGAAGCAAATGGTCGAGGCGGCCGCCATCAAGTCAGAAGGCGTTGACAGTCCCAAGGCCAAGAGCAAGCGTGGAGCCGAAGAGATTTCAAAAGGAGACGATGAGGATGAGGAGAAGGAGGTCGTCGAGGAGCCGCGGTCGAAGAAGGCCAAGACCACCGAGGTGCAGGTCAAGAAGCTCCGCGTACGGAACCGGGCTTTGTTTGGTCTGAGTGCCGTATCACTGGCCGTCGGGTATGTATCTCTGATTTGCTCATTGCCATCTGGGACTGAAATCGGCTAACAAAATTTGCAGCGCATTCTCGTACTTTGTTGGTTCTTTCTGAGACGTCGTTTGACGTGTCGGGAGCATTTCGGGGGGCTCTAGGTTGCAGTGAAGACGGTTGATACAGTCGTGGAATATCAGATATTCTGACTGCCTCAAGCCCGTTTTCCAGGCCGAGGACTCGGCGGCAGCCTTTCTATATCGTTTTATTGCCTTACTCATCATACCCAGATAGAGCCCGAGGGCACTCGGGCCAGCTTTCTTTTCACTCGTTGCTTGTGGAATATTGGGTGGGATCAAATAAGTGTACATTGAGATCGTCTCCACGGGCGATAGGGGGATACGCGGGAGGGCAAGGCCGTGGTTCAGGATTGAGGCAATTGTAGTTGATGTATTGTTTAGGTATTTCTCTGCTTTTCGGCGTCGAATGGGATACGGTGCATGCGTTGCAAGAGATGCTTCTTCGAGGCGCTATCTTCGTGACAATTATGTCGCTCGTAAGCAGTCAAGGGGTGTTATGTGGTTGACCCTGATGAACGTGTGCAATATGTAACTATCACGACTATGATACGTTTTGTGCTTGTGAAGCCAGCTACCCGGATGCTCCATTTCGCTCAAGCAGAGCCTCATCCGGTTTTTGTCCGAGTCACTCCACAACTTTCCTCAATGTAGTACCCGCCTACATAGCTTAGTGCATGGTATGATGCGAGGCTTGGGTTGTTGACCGGCTTGTATGTTACAAGTTGGCCGTACGAGGCCCTTGTCCCTAAGCTATCCCAGCCGCTGCTGGTAGAAAACAATGGCCCAACCGTCTATTACTCAGTCAGACGTCCCATTATTTCATGGAAGGCCCTTGGCGAAGAGTCAGTTCCTCGCCGAAATCTCCACCACTTATCCCTTCAGTCTCCATCGTCGTCTCAACTGTCTCCATCGGCAATGGAGATGATGTTTGTCAAACTGATGTCATTCGGTCCACATGCCACGGCATATAAGAAATCAGAAATTTCTCACGATGTCTGAAAAGCGGAAAGTAATTCTTCTCCTACTCACCTTTCTGTCGTGAGGGAAAGGCTAAGCTCGGATTTGACCTTTTCCCAAGCGACGTTAGTATATGCGTGCGCTCTCCCGGCACCATGCGGTATTCTTAGCATCATCTGCAAGGGGCGCGGAACCACTCTTTTCTTCTCCAATTCGTTCAGGGCCGCTCCCGCAGACGCACCAATGCATGGGTTGGGAGACAAAGGTCTCGGATGACGGGGGGAGGGGCCAAGCGCCAAGGTCCAAGGTCGCCCGCGTGCATCATTCGGGGTAGACACGAGCGGGCATGGCTAACACCGGCAATGGCCGGCTCCCCGGATAACCGTTGGCTTGCTCCCCCGCAGCGCGCAGGCGGGTGAAGTGGAAGTGGAAAGCTGGGGTTACGATCGGCTGGAGTGCCCGTCTCTCATCCAACTTTGAACAAGAGCATTGTACACTTACATCTTTCCGGTTTTGAGTGTGCTTTGTCTCCTTCTTTTCACTGTCACTCAAGTACCTGTTGCTTTTCCTCATCTGAAATTGGAATACATTTCACAAGATGCGGGCAGCTTCCACATTGCGAGCTCTGCCGAGACTCGTTCAACAACAGCGCGGCTTTGCGACGACGCACCGGCGGTTGGAGAGTTATGGCTTCATCGGCTTAGGACAAATGGTATGGCCCTCCTAAACTCAATGGCATTGAACCCCTCATGAAGCTGACCGTCCCATTTCAGGGTTACCAAATGGCCAAGAACCTTCAGTCCAAGTTGAGTCCCAAAGATGAGATTCGCATCTTTGACATCAATAAAGACGCCGTCTCCAACCTGGCAAAGGAGATGGACCAGTCTCAGGCCGGCGGCGCAAAGGTTGCTGTTGTTGACACTGCACGAGATGCGTCAATTGAAGCTGTAAGTTACCGTGTTTCGTTTTTCCATCTTTCAAGATGGCCCATCTGTGCTCGTATGATGCATTCTTAAAACTGTTTTGCCAACTATGAGGCGGCCTACATCCGTCCACTGAGTAAAGCAACTTCCTAAGTCTTCTGACCTCGAGAGTCTCATGCCGTATTTCTTCAAGCTCCAATTTCTGTACCAAGGGCATGAATACTAATACGACTCACCAGGACACCGTCATCACCGTTCTCCCCGAACCATCCCACGTCAAAGCAGTCTACGCCTCCATCCTCAAAGACCTGCCCTCCCGCAAACGTACCTTTATAGACTGCTCCACCATCGACCCCTCCTCGTCCCGCGAGGTCGCCGCCTCGGTCTCGGCCTCAACCAGCAACCAGGGCACTTTCGTCGACGCCCCAATGTCCGGCGGCGTCGTCGGTGCCACGGCCGGCACGCTCACCTTCATGCTCGGCTGCGACGCAACGCATCTTCCCACCGTGGAGCCGACGCTCCTGCGTATGGGCAGGCGCGTGTTGCACTGCGGACCGCAGGGGACGGGGCTCTCGGCGAAACTGGCGAATAATTACCTACTGGCCATTAACAACATCGCCACGGCTGAGGCGATGAACCTGGGCATGAAGTGGGGGTTGGATCCCAAGGTTCTCGCGGGCGTGATCAACGTTAGTACGGGCAAGTGCTGGCCTAGCGAGGTGAATAACCCCGTCAAGGGCGTCGTCGAGGGGAGTCCCGCGGGACGGGATTATAAGGGCGGGTTCGGGATCGGGCTGATGCGCAAAGATCTTGGGTTGGCCGTCGTTGCTGCGCGGGAGGCTGGTGCCAAGTTGGAGTTGGCGGGCAAGGCAACCGAGGTGTATGCTTCTGCTGAGGCCGAGGAAGAGTGCAAAGGGCGGGACTTTTCCGTCGTTTATCGGTACTTGGGAGGCAAGGAGTGAAAAACAGTCATCCGTCGAGCTAGGATGTTAGATTTCTAGGGCCTTTCGGAAACCTACACTTACCAGAACTATGAAACCATTCATCGATAGATGTCAGACCACCCCGCAGTTGAAGGTCCTGGGATTAGCCGTTTGTTCTTTCTGGTTCCTGCCAGTGCCTTTGTCTCTGCCCTCCACCACTTCTCTCTCACTTCAGCCTCTTTCTCCCCAAGATGGTCTACGCATAAGTCGCATCGAATCGCCTTTGGCTTCGGACGACGGTGTTGTGGCTCGATGAGAGTGTAGCCCAACGCTGTTTTCAAGACTTCAAACTCGAGTCCCGAATGATTGAGTGCCGGATCGGCAGCGGACGGTTCAGGAACCGTGTCGTAGAGGACGCCGCAGTGTTGGCGGTTCTTGCCGTTCAGGATGACAGCGGAACAATGCTCGAGGACTCGTCGACGTGGTTTTCCTAGACGGGTGTTGCAGATGCTGCACATGTAATGGATTACGTCTGTGACACACATTGTGAGCAAAGTTGTCATGGGAATTACTTACAAAGACTGCTTTCCTATCTCATACAATATGTCTGGCTGTTGGAGGATATTCTAGATGAGGTTATCGACAGTTTTCCGTGGAGAATCTAAGGGAAAACATCTAGCTTATGTGTAGAAGTCAAGTCACTGTCTAGGCGTGATACGTGAATATTGTTGAGGGGACTTTCTAAATATTGAACCAACGTTGTTTCTTAAACAATAAACAATCAATTCTTTGTCGATCCACTGGTGGACAGATCTTGCAGACTTGGTTTGTCGAAATGAACATACTCGACAAAGCTCACAGAAAGGCAGAGTTGAAATTCACTGAATATTGTGTCAAATTCTCTGACAAAGTGCAAACCCACAGTCTAAGAGGCTTTGAGAGGAGGCTTAGCGCCTTCGCGCCGGTTCCTAATTGACCTGACTATCTGTCGAGAACAGTGTTTCCATGATCCCTTCTTCATCCGTCTAATACCATCTTCTTTAGTCTAACGTCCTTTTTTCGACTCTTCATGCGGACTCGCGCCCAGACTCGATCTTGGTATTTTCTGGTGTTGATGTTGTTGTCGTCTCCGACTTCTCTCCGACAGATGCCTTGCGAGCGTTCGCCATTTGCGGGAAGAATAAACCCGGGTGGAAGGCTGTAAGCATCGTGACGCAGATCAAGACTAGGCCGCCGTCGAGGATCATGAAGGAAACCTCGTCCTGCATAATATGGTTGCCCCATCCACCAGCCATCTCGGCAACACTGTAACAAGATCAGTCAACCGTTTTCCTCTGTTGTTTTTGTGGTATACCAGCCCAACTTACCGGTAAATGCAACGAATCATAACACAAGCATACGCCACCGTAACAGCGTAGATAAAGGACCTGAACCTCTTGGCATGGTACAGCGAGACATCGCCGGCGCTGGTATCGGCCCCGTGCGCCCACTTCCTCACGCGGATCCAGTAGTCCGCACCAGTGATCCCAAACAGCATCAACACGACGACCTGCAGCACAATACCCGCAATGATGGCCTGGTTGCCCCCATCTAGCAGCTTCTTATTCGTCTGGCCCGCCGCAGCAGCCAAGCCGCCACCGATAGCCTGGATGATGAGGCAGGTGAGGTCGGCGGGGAGGAAGATGAGCGGGTACAGACGAGGGCGGACGCGCGAGAGGGATGGGTTGAGGTTGGCGGAGACGTGTTTCAAGGTCAAATAGATTCCTGCGCAGATGAAGGTCGGACCGAGGATGATGGTGCAGATTTGCATCTGGAAAGCGTCCTTGTTCCAGGGGTTCTCGTGGAGGAGGGTGCGGCCGACGTAGCCTGGAGTCATGTCAGTTGTTAGAAAGGGGGATTCTTGAGGGTGCTTGAGGGTCTAGGAGCACGGAGGCATGGTTCATCCAGTTGTAAGTTGGGATGATGGGTTCGTGTGTGAGGAATGGCAAGGCAGGAAGGGAACTCCATACCAACTGTCTCGAGGACACAGCCGCCCGTCACAAGAGCCATGAACGTCCATGTGCGCTTCCATGTTCCAATGGTTGCCGACACGAGCACGATCAAACCGAAAGCGACGGCGAAGAAGATGTTGGCGCCGAAGTTGGGGTAGTAGGACAAGACTGTCATCTCGACGGGGCAAAGCTGTGAGACTTCGGTACACTCGCGGAAAGGCCGCCGTGTCGTGGTGTCGTTGGCCGACATGATGGTCGATTTGGATGTGCTGCTGAGTAAAGTCGTCTGGCTTCGTTGAGGCTCGGGATGTACACGAATCTTCCCAAGGTGCCCGAAGTCACCAGAGCGATCGATCGCAAGTTTGAGTGGATGGTATATTGTCCGAGTCCTCGTTTCTTTCCTCTCGCTTGGTATCTGTTATTGTTGCCACGAGCCTGAAGAGGCAATGGTTCTGTCGAAAATGCCTTGGAAGAAATAAAAAGACTTGGACTGAACCAAGATGTAGATGCCGAATAGAAATGACAGTAAGAAACGCAGCCGAGGTTTGTCATCTACACATATGGATGCGAAACATATGAGCTTCAGTTACAACATGGACAGCAGCCTCTGCCTCTTTAGTATCTGCGTACTGACAGGTAGACAGACCACCATCTAGGGTCCAGAAATCCATGACAACCCTCTCCTCAGTTTTCTCTGCCATATGACTGGTCAGCGTATATGTTAGTAACACGAAAACCGAGCAAAACGAGAGAAACGAGATGGCATCTTCTGCGAAAAGAGTGACAAGGGTTGGCAGCAAACGGTGACGCTAAGGACAGAGCCAAGATCTTCGTCTTCTACCCGAGGACCCGCTCGCCCGCTCGAATTGGAAACCAGTGCGCCTGCCGCTTACGGACTTTGTGTGTGTGTGAGGGGTGACCATTGGATGTTGGTTGTCTCTCTGTTGGGCCCTCGGACGTTCTGTGACATGGTGGATCTTATCAGGACTTAAGACTTCACAAGTAGGAATTAATAAAGTGATTCGAGATCAAGTTGCGGATCCCCAGTGCAGTCAACAACCTTTGTCCCGAACACTATATGTAAGAGACAACAGACAGAGTCAAGAGGAGAGACAGTTGAGGCAACAAACGGGGGAGACTCCGAAAGACGGTACGGAGACCAACGCCCGAATCTTAGCATCAATCTAGCGCCTTGGCTCGGGTCTGCACCGAATCCACCCATCGGGGTGTTTCCTATCCGAATAACACGGGGTAAGCGATGCTGACAGAATGCCACCCGAACACCTAACCGAGATATCGACAAGGATCACTCGAGCTTCTCCCGAGTCCCGCTAGAAACACCGGCGGGTTAGAGGCCTAGGAGGATCCGAAAGGCGATGGCTCGGGTCTCTCGGTTCGCTTGGATGATAGGTATGCCTGCCGCTCGCGTGGTAACCATTGAGACTACTATAAACGTATTCGTGTGTGCAACTGCGACCCAGCACCCGTAGTACTGGACCCAGACAGTCGGGGCAACCAATCTCTCCGAAGCTTGGGAGGAATGCTGTCATGCCAGTCAAGAAAACCACCCGTTGCCCATTCCGCTAATCTGTCGCCGAGTTCTGCCCCATAAGACCGGTTGCTCTGGGATGCGATACCTTCAAGTTAGTAGTCTTCTGTTTTCTCCGCGAACCGGTTCATGCATTTGGCCCAGCCTGCCGCAAAACTACGCGTTTGATGACTGTCACGATAGAAACTTTGCGCCCAAGTGCCAGAATGTATGTTATTTAATTATATGCTTCAGGTCGACGAGAGCAGCTTCTGGCTACCGGTTCGCACGCGACGACGTGCATGTCAATCGCTGTCGTCGTCGCTGCTCTCGTCCTCTTCGTCTTCCTCGTCTTCGTCATCATCCTCGTCTTCTTCATCCTCGTCGTCTGTTTCTTCCTCCTCTTCCTCGTCGTCCTCATCATCCTCTTCCTCCTCCATGTGGAAGGCCGCCTGTTGCTCCTCTTTCTCTTCCTCGGCAAGCCAGTCATCGAGCGTCTTGACACCAACACCGCTTGCAGCACCGGCACCCACAACGGCACCGAGACCGTTGGTCCTCGTTGGCGCCGCCCTGACTGCGCTGTCGAGCATTTGACTTGCCGGCACGTTTTTATCCTCACCGTAGCTCGATGTTGCTTCTGTCTCTCGTAATCTCCTGTCGGGTTCTGAGCCCTCCGCAACCCATTCGGGAAGAGCATCGTAACCACGTAACCCGTGAATGCCACCTCCACCGGCCAACACAAGCGTTGACGAGCCGAGCATGAAGCCCTTGCGTGTCTCTGATGGACTGGGAGCTTGGGGCGCGGGCTTCGGTGCCAACAACATTAAGGTGGCTAGTTGGGGCACGGAAAGGAGGGCTCGGTACATCCGGGCTCGGTCGCGGAGGTCGTACGATGTGTCGTAGCGGACCAGTAATAGCGCATAATCCCAGAGTTTCGCCACGGGGTGGTCGTCCTGGACTGGTACGGGCGCATCGTCTTCGCCCTTGTTCTCGTTTTGTCGGTTTATGTGATGTAGGTAGACCTTGGCGGCGAGAAGAAGGATCTGTCCCTTGGCTACCTCTGCTTCACTCGCGAAATCCTTGAGCAGAATCCGCATCACATCTGCGGCAATATTGTCTTCGCCTTCAAGGCCCGAGAACTCCCCCACAAGCCAAATGATGGTTGCCCTTGCTTGAGGGTCTGTTGCCGAGTCTAGGTTCTTCGCCAAACGAACAACTGTGCCTACATGCCCCTGGGGATCTTGCTGGATCAGGTGCCGAATCACCGTCAGAGATTCCGCTGCCAAGGTTCCATCAAGACTCGTGATCTGTCCGAGTAGTAAACGAAGACACCTGGGAGCCGCAGATGAGTCCGTCTGGGCGCACCGTCCAATAGCGCGTACTGCTTCTCTTACCAGCGCTTTGTTCGTTGAGCCGGAAAAGTGCTCGAGTTCGTTCAGAATGAGGCTCTTGATGTGTGGCGGTGCGTGAGGGAAGATGAGTGTCAGAATTTCCAGTTTCAGCTCCCATACTTGCGCAGGGTCCGTAGCTCTGACAAGGAAATGGCTGGCATATTTGACAAAGTCGGTTGGCCTCGTCAGGCACACCGAGACAATGTTGTAGAGGGCGACTTGCTGGATGTCTTGTGGCCCCCTGAGGAGCGCAACGAGTGGGCCAATCGCTGTCTTGACGTATTCCGGCGTGCCAATATCGACGTAACATCTCGTAACCGCGATGACCACAGCTGAATTGCGGCTCTGTAGCAACGGTTTGATACCGTTGAGGAGCAAGGCGAGATCTGGGTCCACGACGGCAACCTCTTGCTCCTCGCCTCCAGTCTGCGATGTTTCTCCATAAAAGTCGCCCAAGTTGGCAGCCTTTTCCTGAATTTTAACGCTGCGTGTCCGCCTGGGAAAGCATTTCCTTGCGTAATATGTCATCATTCTCAGCGTCGCCAGCTGACTCCACTCGTCCATGTCTACGACCTTTTTGACCAACGCCCGGTACTGGGGATGTATGAGATCGATTCGATCGGGACATATCTCGAGGAAGGCCGAAACTGCCGCACCGGCGACAAAGTACTGCTTGTCGCCAAGGAGCGCAGTTAGGTATTCGAGGAGTTGCGGCAACTGTGTGGGATCGAGGCGGTAGCATTTGGGGATGGAGAGGGCGGCAGCTCGGCGTACGTAGGGACTCATATCTGCCACACCCTTCTTGATTGCGAGAGATACGATCTGACTGATGACTGGGACTCGGATGCCAGACATTGTCTTGAGAGCAAGGGCGCGGACTTGGGGGTTCGTATCGGAGAGGGATTTCTGAATGGTGTTGATGGAGAGCAGAGCCAGATCGGGTTCTTGTTCGGCATGATGAATGAGGTAGATATAGACAAGCTTCTTGATTTCGATGTTCGGCGAGGCGACATTCTTGACAACAGAGGAGAAGAAGGGTAACGTCTTTTGGCCGCGGTACATCATCTATGCAGAACGGGTCGATTAGCCAAGGCAGGGACGGGGAGGCTGGCTAGGAAGAGCGCGATGCCTACCGAGAGGACGCGGCGCAGGCCGTCGAGCACCTCGCGCTCATTTCGACTGTCCAGTAGCTTCTTAATCTGTGTACGGTCGAGAGGGCGGCCGGTGCTGCGGGAGCTGCGCGTGGCTGAGGCGGCATCGAGGGTGAGCTCTCGGGCTGGGACGAGGTAAACGTTAGCGAGGGGACATGGCGACAGGAGCAAGAAACGTACCGCTCTCGAGCAGGCTGGATATCCGCGCAATGGACTCCATGGCGGGCGAAAGGCCTGTCGGGCTGAAGAAGTCGGGCGGATTTTGGTCTCCGAAGCCTTGGAGATATCGGGTCGTTGTGGCAGGGAGAGAAATGACGTCTCATCGGGTGCTCGAGAGGCTGACTGAGCTAGGTGGCCGTCGTGGGACAGAGGCCGGGGGGGTTGAGGTACCTTTAGCTGCTGTATCTGCAGAGGGCGGGGGCTCGATAGGTAAGGTAGCCCCACCATGGCGGACGATTCCTGCCCCACACCGATCCGCTGCTCACTCACTTCCCTTTAAGGTTGGAAACTTGTCTTCGTCTCTGGTGAGTATCTGGCGATTGATTGACAAGTTGAATTGTATTCTCAGTGTAAGTCCGATCCTCGATAGGCTTGGAGGAAACACATCCAGGGTTTTTGAAACGTCCATTAGTATAGTAGCTTTTGGGTGTCTTCCTGGGGAGCGAGAAACAAGATACTTTGGTTATTGAGTCCCTAGAGAGGCTTAATCCCAATCTCTTAGATTCTTTCCCTCAGTCATGAGATTGCAATTTCAAGAAGAGGTATCGATAGATGCGGGTAGAAGGACCCGAGGGAGTTTGAATGAGCTCTCATAGGAAGCAGAATTATCGAACTGGTCTCGATTGCAAATTATCCTGACCAGTCATTTCTAACGCCTATATTTAAGTACTCTATAAAGCCTAATAGTGAATTTGCAGTAAAGTTGAAGTTAGAACAGAAGAAGAGTGATACATCTATACCTAATCTCCACAGCCACATTGCGTGTCGTAGGCCATTTGGCCCAACCTCTCGTCAAACATGCCCAAGCCTGGTTCTGAACCTGACAGCAGAAATGTGACTCCAAGAGATAAACATGATGCTGTTCACTGCCAGGTTTGGCTCTCAGATTGTAGACAGCTCATGAAAGACAATCTCAAATTGTTTACTATGATCCTCGAGATGAAGACGAAGCATGGCCTAGGTTCATGGGATGGGCCCGTCTGTAGCCCATGTGATGAGATGACCAAGAGCATTCAACGGAAGCGAGCATTACGAGACGTCAGCATCTTAGAGTGTCAATAAGAGGGAATGAAAGCCCGAATCATTTGATGAAAGAAACGGTGATATGGTGCTATCACTAATACGACCACTTGGAGCAGTAGTCATAGATCGAGTCTCTCACAGAAAGGTGGCTAAAGTGGGTCCCTCGACCCGGCGCACTCATTGGCTTTAATCGTACTCTTCCTTCATCCCACTCCTACCTCGTCAAGGACTGATCTAATGAGAGAAACCCCCCAAACCAAAACAACAATACTTTCGAGGTTCTAAGAGTATCGCTTAGCAAGAAGAAACAGATTGTTCTCAGAATCTTTACCAATGAACCCGACAGTGCTCTCGCCTGCCTCACCAGCAGAGCTGCTTCATTACATCGTCACATTCCAGCCCTATCCAACGACACTCCTCATTTGCCATCAACGACAGGACTTCATCTCAGCTCTCGTCTCTGACAGTCGTAAAAATATCTCCCAACATAATCATGAGCAGTCCGGAGACCTGCTCCCACTACCTCTCCTCTCGGCAACACTCCTTCAGACCGCAATTGCCCGTCACATCCGCGTCCTCTTCATCCCCAGCGTAACACATCTACGTGCCTTCTTGTCCGCCTTTGGCACTTCAGACTCCCTGATACCACCTCCACCAAACCACCCATCGTCAAATTCGAAGAGTCGCCCGCCTTTGCTCCTGGTATACGGGTTTCTCGATCTCCACCGCGATAGCAGCGAGTGGAGCGCGCAAGGCCTCAGTAGCTCGGCCGCGGTGCTCATCGAGGCAGCTCGCCGGGCCGACACCAAATTCAAACCCGTCATCGTTGAGCCTAGAGGCACAGGAGGGCATGAAGACTTTACGTCACTGCTGCGGGATGATGCGCCGGTTTTGAGCGGGAGTTCAAGGAGGAGCGAGGGCGTCTGGATGGGGAGAACTGTCGAGGTGAGACGAGTATTGGGCCGCTGGTTTCGTTTCCAGACTGGCCGCTGGGATCTTTAGTACTTGGCTTGCACAGAACCTCGACCGAGGCAACGATATGGGTCGAAAGAGATCGAAAGCTTCATTGTATCGATACGTTGGGCACGACCATGTAACACCCAGGTCTTTGCCCCTCTCCAACATCTACAGAATCCAAACCTGCCTCAAACGCCAAACCCATGGTATCCTTGAAACTCATTTCATCGTGACAAAGTGACAGATAACCGACCCAAAACAATGATAATCTAGAGAGCCTGCTCCATCTCGGTAATGTATAGCTTGATGTGAGAGTCCATCTTGAGGAACTCATCGTAAGCACTGTGAATCTCGTTTTCAATGTTCTCCTTAAGGTCCAACATCTATTTTTCTTTTGTTAGCATCCAGTCCCATATCAGAAGATCAAGGGTAAATGTACCTTTTTCTCAGTTTGCTCAATGCGAACACGGCGCCTCTCAATATCCTTGCCCTTGTCCGTCCTCTCCTCGGTGAGCTTACGGTGAACAGCACGAAGCTCCTCCATCTTCTCCTTGGCGTCCTGGGCCTTGGCAGAACTTTGCTCGCGGAGCTTCTCGGTACGCTCGTTCCACTTGAGCAATTGCCGCTGCAGCAATGCCTCCGTACGCTCGACTTCTCGCACGTTGTTACCGCGCTCCGATAGTGCATCGCGTTGCTTGACATTCTTCAGGTTCTCGTCCTCCTCCTTGGCCAGCTCGGTGCCAATTTCGTCCAACACCTTGATGCATGATGCTACGTCCGTAGAGACCACCGAGAAGGAATCGGCTGATGTCTGGAGTGCGCGCGAGCGGCGATCGAGGGCCTCGATGTGCGACTTTTCGCTGTTAAGCGCGTTGCTTAGCTCTGTCAGGGTCGCCTGCAGCGCCGAAGGACTCTGCATGACGTAGGGCCGAAGCTTTGCGCTCTCTTGTTTAGCGGTAAGCTTTTGTGCTGTCCTCTCCTCCAGCGCTGTCGTGAGCTCAGTCTTCTTGACCTTTGCGTCTTCAAGACGAGCGGCCACGCGCTCCTGGTTACGCCGCAGCTCCAGCAGCCGCTGCTTGAGTTCCTCGTTGCGGGTCGTCTTCTCGCGCACCTGTGCCTCCATTGCCTTGCGGTTGCGCTTCATGTCGACAAGACGCGACTCCATGTCCTGATTCTCCGAGTACAGGCTCTCTATGCGGGATTTCGTCGTTTCGGCCTTGTTGAAGTGCTCGTCAATGACGCTTGTCTGAGATTCGCGGAAGCGCACAAAGTTGATCAGGTAACTAAAGATTTTGACAAGACGGTCGTGCGTGGGCTTGTAGAGGTCGTTGAAGCTGAAGTCCTGGATGCCGCACTCTGCTAGAAGACCTCGCAGAGAAACGTAGAAGCCCATCAAGTTGCGGGTGTCGGGGGGCACGATGTCGGAGTATTCGCCGCAGATGTCCTCAGCAGCAGCACGCATGGCGGGCTCGACGGTCTCGCGGGTCGCATTGAGGAGCAATTCGGCAAACCATTCGAAAATCATCTGCACCTGCAATGGGTTCGGCTTCTGGAGGTCGGCAACGTTGAAGGGGATTCCGATGTCTGTTATGCAGCCGACAATCTCCTTGTCCGGCAGGCGCATGAACGCGTCGGCTTCATCTTCTTTCTTGCGGGTATTGCGCGACTGTGTCTGTGTCGCGGGAATGATGCTCATCCGCGGATTGTACGACATATTGGTGATTCGTTTGGGCTCCTTGGAGCGGTGAGATACACTGGCTGGTCGAGCTTGGATGCGATGTGACAAGACGAAGGTCAATTCGATTCCGTAGGTGTGTCTGTAGATATTGGGCGTGGTGTTGTCGCGGTTAGGTTGGCATCAAAAGATTGCCGTAAACAGCTTATCGGGCCTGTTGCTCCGACAACCCGTTTCTTATCGATAAAGACCTTCGGGGCTACCTTAAGGTAAGTAGAGTACCTCACCTTACGTAATAAAAGGTCACATGACTAAGAGCCACGTGCTTTCGGTCGTCTGACTTATTGCCGGTGTACCTAGCCTGTGCTCCTCTGCGGCGCTCATATCTGCCACCGACTTCATCCCCGTGCAATGTGTACCCCTTTACTTATCGCATCGATGCGTATTGGTGCTGTATATTCGTACAGTGCATACCTGTAGGCATCTTAAAAGGTACGAGAGATCTAGTGCTTGCAGGCAGGTGCAAAGGGAGGTTTTCTTTTGCCTGTGTACTCCGTATCTACAGGGCACCTTAGATTCGGCGTGGCAGGTGCTTTCCGTTAGCGCGGCTTGGGGTTCATGCCTTCCTAAGTGACATCCAGAAACCCAACGCGGCCTTCCAGAGTTTGGTCGCTTCTCTGCCGACTCTCCAACGTCACAGAACAATTTCAGCACTTCTCACTTCGCGGAGCTCCAGGAAACCTTGTCCCAAAGCTTCGCATGCCGCATTGCTCGGCACTGACTCGAGGAAAACACTGGTACCTTATGCCTAATAGCAACTTCGAAGCAACTTCATCAATCCGGGACTTGGCCGCACACCAGTATCATCCTCTGCCTCAAACTCAATCAAGACACCGGGTCATACAGTCATATTCGAAAGAAATACTATCAGGAATCCACTGCGGTGGTGAATCTCTCATGCCATGGCCTACACGGCGCCTACAAAGCACTACTGCTGGGCCATTACGTACCAAAATGAGAGATTCGGAGAGAGTACCAAATCGGATTCTGGATATGGACCAAGCGGTTCAAGAGGCGAGCCTAGAACCGTCCTCATCCCCTGCGCTTCGAAGCAGATGACCTCGCCTGCGTTCTCAGAGACAGAGAGGGCAATCGAACCTGGCCAGAAAGCTGCCAATCCCTAACCAAAAGGTGCAGAGATGAGCAGATGAACACACCCTCACAGTTCGCGCCAGCCGAGATCTGCGCTGAACCCCAGCCAGTTTCCGCCGTTCTCCCACATGGCGTCCAGGTAGTTCTGGGTCGATAACTTTGGCCAGACAAACTACGGACGCTGACCTTCATTTCCGCCTCGCCAAATGGATTCTATCCGTAATACTCCATGGACAAAAAGGGAGCCGTCTCATTTCGCAATGAGCCCTGTTGCCGTCTACCCATCGATATCGTTTCTGAAACGCCCCTCGCCGTGGGCTGTCATTGGCTGGAAACAACAGACTCCCATTGACAGAGGCTCCGAGCGTGAAACAGTTTGGATTTACTTTTCGGGAAGTCCCAGTCTAGCGTCACCGCCAGGCGCCAGGGGGGGATGTCATCAGATGAAAAGGGATTTATTTTCACCAACCATTATTGGTGCAAATCTTCCCTGACTGGCCAGCTATGTGAGCACTCAATTTTTCATTGCCAGATAGGAAGATGCTGCCAATCCCCTCTCTAATGTAGGCATTTAAGAGCTGTGAGTAGTGCCTAATGCTCAAGACCAAGCCTACCTGCATGAGCTGCAACCAGTTAATGATCGAATGAGCGAGCGACCATACTCGCTGAACAATGGTAGTTCATTCGTCAAGGTCGACGAGGGAGAACTAGTCTACACACCAACCCCGCCCTCGAAGCCTCGACTGGTGACATTGAAAGGATATTACGCCCTCCACGAGTCCATCGAGGCATCCAAGGGCGAGGATAAGGGACCATCGGCGCACGCTAGCTGATCCTATGTGCGCATGAAGGTGCTCAGCATCAAGCCAGTATTACCGACATGTTATCCTGCTCGGCTGGTAAGAGCATGGCAGAAGCCGAAGTCGAGCAATGACTCCTGTCAAAACCGGAAGACGGATTATCGAGACCCATCAATGACCACGCTGCTGGCTTTACATTGCTGTGCCTGCAGCACTTGCATTATCCAGGGGGAAGCTTGCACTACGTGTCGAGTCTGACAGGTGCGAAAGAAACGATGTAGCCGACACCTGCAGCACGCCAGACTACTAAGAAGAAATGAGGCCTTATTAACCTATGTTTGGCATCTTTCACGCAACTGCCTGAAGGGTACTCAACCACTGCTTCGAAGTATCAGGCTATCTGCACAGCATGATGCGCCCCTGAGAACTATGGATGATGAAGCGAGCTCAAGAAGCATACGGATACAGCACCGACGGATACATGGAAATTGGAAATCAAGCCCGGGCGGAAGCTGACGGATGACGAACTCCTCCACAACTACCTAATTACCCTACGCCGCTACGGCAGGCTGGCAGGTCGATAAGACCAGAACCCCGGCGCAATGACGTTGAGATGGGACGCCAATCTTAAAAGGATCGCCCCCAAGGCGGCTAGGAGTCGTCACCCCGGTCTGCCGCTGGCTCAAGTCCTCAAGCAGGCACGCAGGTAAAGCCCTTGAAGCCACACGTACCGATGATGAAGCAGTTGCAAGTTGCGACACTTGGACTTATGCCGCACAATCTGCAGCCCGCGCGCCATTGCGACGTCCTGACTCTTGGATTCAGCAGGGCCGACGCCATATCCTGGATGGAATGTCTACATGAAGAGCCAGCAGCGGCTCCCATGACATAATGACCGAAACTTTCGATATACAGGGCATATCGCAGCATCGCAAATCAGGGATAGGTGCCCGCCGCCCGGAGACTGCCAAGGTGCTCATTATACAGGAACACGCACTTTCTTTGATATTTCGGGGCATCAATACTCTCTCACAGCAACTGCACTAGTCATGCTCGGGCAGAAATCGGCAGCGCGAACGACATGCTACAGTATGGCGGAGTGCAGGAGTTCACATGTTTGCAGTCGTGGCAGGCTACGGTTCCATGCGATGCATTGACAGCAGCAAATGTCCACAACACCGTAAAGCCAGTAAGCAGATGGATATGGCTCACGATCTCGTCAGACGGGGGCTGGAAAGAGACCCTACAAGCTGCGAGTGTTGGTTCCAACTCCTTCCAGGCTACGTCGTGGGCGGCGAGTGCCGGGCCCCGAGGCAGTGGGCAGGCCGCAGCAAATACGGGTTGCAGCGTCTTTTGGCCAGCTTCTCCAGGGCTGCTGAGGACGAATACGAGCAGGAATTGAGGGTTTTCCAATCGAGGTACCTGCAGGTTCCCATCGAGCCAAGTCTTTCTCTCGTACAAAAGAGGGCCAGACTTCATGTAACTGCCCTCAAGCGGCGTTGTGCTCGATACGGCACCCGATGGCCTTGGCTACTCCATCACAGAAGTATTGGCGTCCCGCTCCGCAGGTAACGGTACTTTAGAGGAGAAGGACGATCCCTGCTTCAAGAGCAAATGGCCCCTGTTGCCTCGCAAACAGGCACGTTCAAGTTTTCCAACAAGTACGATCCCTACAGGCCACGCATACTGTGGGATGAGAGTCAAGGACCGGCCGGCAGGGCAGAACGTTGCGCAACCGTCGAACCGAACGGCAAGCCGCAACGTCCAGTCTCCTCAGTCTCTCGCCTGGGATCGAAGCTCTCGCGGGTGGCCAAAAGACACCGCAGCCGCCCCCGTAGCAACGCGGCTGACAGAGGTGATAGGGCGGGCGCTATTCTGGGAGCTGGAGCGGTCAGATGATGTGTCTAGAAGTTCCCCTCAAGTTCTCAACGGCTAAGGCCACTTTGGTCTTGGCTCATCATCTTTGTTCGCTTTGTCTACCAGGACCTCGAAGACGTGAAAGAATAAGCTTGTGCGCAAGGAGAAGGAATTGACAGTCGGCCGGGCTGCTAGTAGGAGTCTAGCTTTCTCATTGCTCTAAGGCCCTTCCCAGTCGATCATCCGCCCGCAAAATGACGGCGGGACGGCCGGTAGTCATTGGCGTCAAACATATGTCAGTGTCACCGTCAACTCGCCCTAGTGGCTGGAGCAACCTTCAGGCCAACGCCCCGCGCACGCCTCACCCTGTGCAGCTGTCTGTGAGCTGAAGTGATAGCTCAGTGGACAGAAGCAAAGGGCAAGATGACGGTCATACAATAGGATATGCTAGAAAGAGGCTAACGCCAAAGGACATTTCTCAGAATCAACGCAGCGGGCTGAGCAATATCTGGGGAAGGATGATGGCGCGAATCCTGAAAAAAACAAAAACCAAAAAAAAACGCCCTCCGACAGCGAAAGGTGGGCGCGATGGCGCATAGCAACAGTGTTCGTGTAACTTTGCAGGTATGGATGCACAAACGGCACCAATAGCCACATCATCTGATGAAGAGCACCGCAACGGTTTAACAGGTTGCGGGGCGCTACTGTGCTGTGGCCGATGCGGCAAAGAGTTGTGGCCAGAGGGGACGATGAACTCTGTTTGCCCCCCTTCGGTTTCCCTCTCGGAATCCCACTGAGGGATGAGGGTCCGGAAACAAGGGCTTCTCCAGATTTATGTAATCCTCTCTTAGTACACGGGTGGGCTGCCCTTGTCATTGAGCCGGCGGATTTGAATATTCTTGGTTATTTTAGACTCCCAATATGTGGCACAGCAAGGAACAGCACCATGGGAACACCGCAAGGGCATGTCTATTGACGGCGATTCTTAATTGAGGCTGAGATAGATCCAGTCCGTCTCAAATTCCAACTCCCGGATCTATATATCCCTTTCGAGGGGATGACTCAGGGCCTGGGCGAATCCCCTTTCAGCCCTCGTCTTTTTCATAACGTCCTGACGGCTTGGGAAGAGCGATGGGTAGGCATAAAGTGGGTGGATGGACACACACACAAAGTCAAACAGTTCAACCGAGTAACAGTCCTGAGAAATTAACACAGCCCTACTGCGTCCACTGCAGAGCAAACAGGCTTCTCGGACCTGAGCCCTGCGTACTTGTGGAAGACGCTGCCATCTATCACTCGCCTCCCGGAGCTCTAGTCAGCAGCATTCCAATGGAGCCGACTTGCAGCCGCCAGCAACACATCTGCTGTCTGACTTATTGCAGAAGTAAACGAAACCTAGGTATTCGTACAGAGCATTGGTACATGTCGCTGCAAGATCTGAGCAACCGCGGAATACGGGACTCGGACGGGTCTTCGGCGCGGATACGAAGCGATAGCGAAGAGGTGCAGCGGGTATCTTGACTGAACCCCTCCCACATCCCTTCTTTTTACCTTTTTCCTTCTCTTTTTAAACTTGCACATACGGGCTTCTCGTGGTACATCGCGCAGGGCACGGCGGCAGCCAGGGGAACGGGCCCATGAGCCCACCGTTGGAGGTAGAACGAGCAGAAACTTTAACACATATAGATACTGTACTACTGCATCGAGAGGCATGCTGGAACCGTTACGGCTATGATCTATCGATAACTAAAGATGGCCAGCCACTCAACACTACGGACCAGCACGATTCCAGTCATCTTCTGGCTGTCAAGCCCACCGAAAACCACAGAATAAGACAACGGCATATGAGACAAGCCCGGGGGAAGACCAGAAAGGCCTCCAGACGGTGAGACATTGGAACTCCAGGGGCTGGATGTCAGACCTGCGAGTCGTCCATAGAGATCCCAGTACTTCGTGGTCAGAAACATGCAAAGCCGGACCCGTGGCCCGCTCGCAGTCAGTCAGGCCAGGAACCAGCGCCACGGCAGACTCGCACTGCATCGCATCGCATCGCATCGCATCACTGTCTGGATTCGTTGAGGGCTCCTTTCTTGAATCTTGCGTCCTGCCCTGGCTGGACCTCTCTACGAGTACACGCTCTCTCACACACCTCTCAGTCCTTCTTGACCTTCTCAGGCCAGCCAGACCGGGACAAGACCAGGGCAAGCAGCAAACCAGGGCAGCACTAGGAGCCGAGCAGCAGGTGGTGTGCTAGAAAGCTGGTTGGGTCCACTCCGTTGATACCGAAGCAGAAAAAACTCGCGACGATCAGGCCCAGTCCTGGCAGTCCCTGATCCCATCGACGACATTGACATTCCCCCTGCCGGCAGGAGACTTCGCTGGCGTCTGGTGGCCATCTATCCCTCGTTCACACAGACACACAGGCACAGCACTGGTTCCCGGAAAACCACGCGAAGCACACGTCAACGTTCTCCTGTGGTTCCTCTCCTCCAGTCTGTATCTTCTCACCAGACTGTCATTGGTTATGAGGACTGCGAGATCCATCTCTGTACAGATCCAGTCCCATCAGTCTCGACAACTCGAACTCAACTCGACCTCAAAGAACGGAAGAGACACATGGCACGTTGTCCCTGGGGACCCATACTGCGTATTCATCAACCAATTGACCAGTTGCCAGTCCATTAAAAAGCTAGGGGAAGCAGGAAGTAACACAAAACGCAACGCACCCTCCAACCCTTGGGCACACACCACACTTTGTCCAGAGAGTCCTGGTCAACCCACACCCCTTCCACCCCCTCCCTCTTCCCACCCCTTCACCCTTGAGTCCTTGACCGACCCTTGACTTTTTCTTCCGGCCCAAACCAACCAGCCCTGGCCGTCCCATCCCTCCTGGTCTGATCTGGTGGTCCCCCAAAGGTCCCGGCTTATGCTCCCTTGCCCTGCCACTCGATGGCCTAGTTCGGAAAGGTACCGCAAGGTACCGCTCCAGCAACGGCGCCGGCAGAAAGCTACATACTAGCAACGGCGCCAGCCAGCCAGCCAGCCAGCCCAGCCAAGCAACAAGTTCTCCCCCAGTCCTTGCCAGGGTTCCCATCAGCAGCAGCAGCAGCAGCAGCAGCAGCAGCAGCAGCAGCAGCAGAAGAAGAAGAGGTAGAAGCAGAGGCAGGGTCAGCAGCAACAGCAGCAGCAACCACCAGGTCAGGTCGACCCAGGGCAGAGTCCAAGGAAGAGAGAAGGTGAGTCTTGCTCAGGCGTGCCCCGTCTCGTGTCTGGTCTCTTTCGCGAGAAGCCTGCTGGATCTGTGAGGGTTCCCCCATTCGTCATTCCATCATATCTAGCCCAGCTATTGCCACTTTACGAATACATTGGTTGCATATGACTATTTGTCCCTCTTTTTAATCCTCGAACTAAAAAAGGAGAGGTACTGTACGGATACCGACCTTGCTTTTGCTATCCATATTGCTCCGTCACTCCCGTACCTACGGACACCACACTCTTAGTCTCTTGTCTCTCCTCCCCTCCACTCGCTTTAAACAAGCCCGGCCAATACCCTCTCCTCTAAAGACCCAATTCCATATTTGCTGCACAATCCCGGATCCTTCTTTAAGCAGACAAGCTTCCGCATTTCCTTTGGCTCGGGACAACCCCAGCACACCTCTCGTTTTACTCGTCCATTGCGAAACTGGTGGCGATTCTGGTCAGCAGGAAGCATTGAGATCTAAACGAGACCGCCCGTTCACCCTCACTGATCACACACTACTCCGTACGGAGTACGGATACTTTACGGACACACATATGCTACTATTCATCGATATTGAATAATACGCCAACGATCATGCAACCATTCAGACATTGGTCCTTTGACAAACACCCCAGTATTCTTCGATAGCTCATCATCACACACGTACTCTGCCCACTGACCACGACGCTTTTCTCGCGTTGGCTGATGGGAAAATGGCCCTTTGGCCCTTCCGCCGGAGGAGCGGTCGCAAACGCTCGCGAAGCGGCGCAAACCTCTCAGATGTCGAGGCACCACCAACATCATCCTCACAAGCACGACGTCTCACGGCGGTCGAAGCCACTGCGCCGAGGGCGGCCATGCCGAAGAAGCAGCGCCTCGAGAAGCAGCAACCGGCGCCCAGAAGAGAACGCACCTACAGCTTCTCCCCCGGTCGCAATGACTCCATCCGTGTCGCGGGGCAAAAAGGCTCGGTTCCACTAGGACCTGGCCGGTCGACAGGGCTCTTCCCAGCCGACCGAAATGACGGAGAAGAAAAAGGGGATCCCGCGTGGCAGCGGGCGCCAACCCTACATAATGCACGCCACGGCCAACCGTCGAGGTCCTCTCGACGCAAGACCAGCAAGAGGAGGAGAGAAGAGACGGATCGTGAGGCGGAAATCAAGGCCATGGCAAACTTCGCCCCGGTACGACCGGCGGCCGATCCTTGGACGTCAGGGCGGCCCATTAGGAAACAGAGCAAGAGACTCAAGACCGGCCTCGGCTTCCGTAGGAGCTTCGAAAACCCACAGTCGGACGTTTCATTACCGATATCGATTCACTCCAGCATGTCATCCGACACGGAGCTACACTCGTTCCGAGTCTCTGCCCTCGAGGCACTATCGCCCCGACCAACATTACGATACGCAGTATACCCACGATGGGGTCCCGGACATGGTTCGGCGCCATCGCGCACACAGCAACAAAAGAGGAAAGTTTCAGAGAGGGTGCCCGAGTCAGTTGTGAGGGCACACAAGAGGGTCGATAGCTTTGCGGATGATTTGGACGCCGCCGACCTGAGAGAACTGATGGAGAGGGATAACAGGAGGCGAGAGAGGAAACGCCAAAGAGACCAGGAACGGATAGAAAGGAGACTGGCACGGAGATCAGAGAAGCAGCGCGAGGCCGTGGCAGAAGCCCGTCACAGCGGGTCACCGCCGCCGGTCAACTTGGAACGTGGTGTTCTCGGCCGCGAACTCGGATTGGGGATCGACGCAGCGTCTGCAGTGGTTACCTCTTCCAGGAGACGGTCATGGAGTTCATCACGGCAATCGAGAAAGATTTCAACGACTAAGGACTCTGAGCCGGAGCAGGAGCAGACGCAGGAGCAAGAACAGGAGCAGGAACCGCAACCCGAGACGATGGACATCGAGCCGGAACCAGCGGCCATCCAACACTTTCACCGGACGACCAGCATCCCGCCAGAGGCACCGCCCTCGCCGACGCTGCCTGCGCAGCCCGCCCCAGAGCGCAAGACGAGCACGAAACTTACGCCCAAGGCCAGCATGAGATTGAAGAGGAGCTTCCTGCGGAGGATTTCAAGATCAAGATCGCCCAATGCCACAGAGTCTGACCAGCACGCAATCTCGCAATACTCGTCAAGACAGGATGAGGGCGAGATCTCCCGCAAGGATACTCGCGCTCGCATCTCTTTCTCGGCGCTTTTCCGCCTGGGCAAGAGGAACAGGAGAAATTCGGGACCGTCTTCCTTCTCGAATACATCGCGCGAGACAATGCAGGCATCAGCCGCCGCCGCGCAGATCTACTCGCAGTCGGCAACGCATGTGCCCCAGCAACAGGAAGAGGCGGCCGCGGCGCCGGTACAAGTGCCGATGCCAGCGATCCCCCCACCTGTCAACTACATTCCTCGCAAGGTCAGCAACGGCGTTCCTAAGCGGACCAGGTCGCGCTTCAGGGAGGATTTGCCCGAACTGCCCCTCAGCCCACCCGACTCGCGTGTAGGGTCCCCGGAAGTGGAAATGCCTCTGCCCGTTGTCTCAGAGTCCAAGTCGGGAGAGATTTCGCAGCAGGATACGCCTGCCGTGAGACACGACACACCGACATCAGACCTGCGACGCGTCGATGAGAAGATGGAGAAGCTGGAGAAGATGAGGCAGACGCCCACGTCGCTGCGACACAGCATCCAGCCATCCCCCGAGCCTGTTTCCCTTGCGTCTATCGATTCTGAAGGATCATGGCTCTCCGGCCGCGTTGGCGCCCGCCGCTCGTCGGGCATGCGCGGCAGCATGCAACGCCTCCCGCCTCAGAACGTTAGCCACTCTGCATCGCCCAACGATACGGAGGAAGAACTCGCCGACGATGAGTACCTCTCCAACCTCGCCACGCCGTCCCGCGAAATGCTTGCCGACGAAGAACGTACCCCGCGCAAGTCGACCGGCGACGCGTTCCCCAGCAGTGACGAGGACGAGGTGATGGAAGATGCGGATATGAAATGGGGGTCGGTCGACAGGCAGCGCGCCACTGTCGTGCAACATCAGAGGGTCAAGAGCCGCGAAGGCATGCTGAAGTCATATGGAGAAGACGGCATGTCGTCGCCCGAGGGCTCCGAAGAAGGCGAGACGCCCCAGCTTCAACGCGCCACGAGCGTGAGCCTCAGCAGGGGCAACGCCAGGCATGTGAGCGCCGGGAGCACCAAGATGCTCGAGGTTTCGCCCCGCTCAAGCGTTGACCACAGGAGGAGCACTGACGCAGTATTTTGATGAGATTGTATTTCGGGGGATTACTGAAGATGTTTTGCTAATGAACAGGGGAAGATGAATCGCCAGCCAAGCCTATGAGACGTACAATCACTCAACATTTCCTTATTATCTTTCTACGTCGAAATATATATCGACACCCGACGCTCGCTATCAATTTCTTTACAACTCTATCTATCCACCGACCATATTCACTCATTATATACTATTTCCTTGCCACGGACGACAAAACCACAAAAACACTTGGAAAACGACAAAAATCCGGATATGCTCTCAAACTTGGCTGGCTTCATCGACTCCTTTCTACATCTTCGCCCTCGCTCTCAAAAATCTATGCGACTCTTCTCCTCGCCGCCTATAACGACACCCAATACCGACCGACGCGGAACTTGCCTCGAGAGTCGTAGGCTCCCCCTCCATTCATCTGATGTACGATACGACCTTAACGACCCGCATCTTTCTTCTTTCCGCCGACGACGATGACGACGCGTTCTCTACGTACGCGTTTTTGTGCGGTGGCACTTGTTTCTTCGTTTCATGTTCTCGGGAATACAACGTTTGATACCACATCTCCTTCCACCTTTCCACTTTCCCCCACAATCCTTTTCCGAAGGAAAATGTGGGAGGAGAAGTAGGAGGGGGAAGCGAGATGATTTGAGATTTTTTTGTTTTTTCAATGTGACCCTGTGGAAGGGTCACAGTTGCGCGCCCAACAACCAACCCCTTAGACCGGCAGTGATAGCACGTCTGCGCACTCCTTTGATGAATGCTCTGCGATTCTCTCCGAGGAGACGGGAAAACAACCTAGATTTGGGGATGGGGAAAACAGCACGAAAGGAGGGGAATTCAGAAGAGGATAGGGATAAATCGGAAAAGAGCGAGCATTCGCGGCGATGCGCTGCCATTTTGGCTAAAGGGGAGGAAATCATGTATGTAGTAAAGGCATAACAGCAGGAGGGTTTTCCTGGATGAGATACCCGAGCAACTCGTGTTCTGGAGTAGTGGTACACTGTAGGTGTATCAGGTGAATGAGAAACCTTGAAACGAACGTATTTGCTCTGAACACTCTAATTTGACTTGGTGTCCTTTTGCAATTCCTTCTCTGTCATGTATCTGGTCCCTCTTATGTATAGAGAGCCAGGGTATCTGTACAAAAGCCACGCATTGTTTTTGTCCACTATTTCCCAACCTCATTTGAACAAGTACCTCCTTCAAGCTATACTTCTCTATCCTAAGTTTCTCTATCCTAAGTTTCTCTTTCCTGACTTTCTCTTTCCTTCCATTATGACTATCATCGTCTATACGTTTATTAGAGAATACTCTCTGGAAAAGGCCTGGGAGACGGACTGGGCGAGAGCGATAACCTAGCCCCAATCGACGGCGACCAATTTCCTCCTCCCCCATCCGAGCCAGATCCTGACGCTGAGCCTGGTCTTGGAGTAGGAGGCCTATCCGCGAATTGCATCTCGGCGAACTGATCGTCTTCGAGAATGTAAATATTGGCAAGCTCGCCCTGCGGAAACTCGCCAGTCGACGCAAAACAAAACTTATCGCACATGATACGGCGAAAGTACGAAGTCTTGTGTCCTGCGCGACTCGCCGCTACGAGCACCGGCTCCAAATACAATCCAACCCGGGTACGCGGCGAGGTTTCGTTCGACCGGCCGCTCGCACCGATAGGCACCACAAACACGGTCTGTGGAGCCGGACTGCCACGGGGCCCGCCGCCTGTAGCAGGCGTCAAACGCACAAGGTTGGCAGTGATGCAGAGGCCCATGTTGGTCATGCTGAACTCCCGAAACGGAGACGGCGGGAGCAACGCGCGCTGGTGGACGTCGTGTGAGTGGGCAAAATCGGCGGGCGAGTCGGCGAGCAAGCCCGACGTCATAGTTCTGGATCGGCGTTCGCCCGTGTACGGGTCTACAAGCTGCTGCTGCGGATCCGCCCTCCACGCGAAGATAGTTTCGTCGGGAGATGCCCGTATGATCTCGTGTTGGAGACGTTGGAACGCGTGCTTGAGCCCTTCGCCGTACAACACGGGGATATTGACGCCGAAGAGGCCCATGAGGCAGTAGGCTAGGTCTTCTACGCGGGTAGTCTGGCGATTTGCTGCCCAGGACATGCGTTCTGCGACGGAATAGTCGCGCGGGTGGCGAGTTTTGGCGAGGACAGATTCAAAGATTCCTGTGATGGAGGAGAGGGCCTGGATGAAGGGGCGTTCATCGGTATGGACACCTTTGGTTCCGAGACGGGACCAGTCCGAGGTGTAGAAGATTGTCCGCCGGGGCGCGATGAGCTCCTGGAGTGTCCAACCGCGGGTGAACCACTTGGAAGAAGCGAGTGATGAGAGCCGGTCCATGGGAGGGGACGAGGATAGGGGCGGTACGTCGGCGAGGTAGACAAAGCAGACACGGGCGAGGAGGTAGTAGGTGTACATGGAGTTGATGGCTTCGGACAGCTCTGCGGAGGAGGTTTTGTCTATGCAGCAGGAGTCGATCCAGGCCCATCCAATGTTGTGACGCAGTGCTTGAGTGCAGCATCCCTGGATTTTGATGAAGCCGGCTTTCTTGGATGCCAGGGGCAGGTTTTGGATGTCTTGGAAGGTCACCTCATCGGATCCCCAAGTATGGGAGAGGATGGCGTAGGGGGGCACAGTACTGCCGATGATGAACATGCGCGGTTCGTAGGTGGTTGTATCGAGAAGCCACATATTGATGGTGATGTCTGTGGTGCCTTCCTCGTCCCTTCGATCTCGGTACCGAAGCCTTGTTATTCTGTATGGAGTAATCAGACCAGGCAAGGCAACCAAAGGTAAGTGCTGTAGAGGCGACGGGAGAGATGTATTACAGCCCAACAGCCTCGTACAACTTGGGCACAGTCTAGGGTGCTACCATGATGAGTTCGACCGACGCCTTGTTGAGTGACTTAGTGACAAACGAAGAGATGATTTGATAGCAATCCTGGTGTTTTTTTGAGAAGCTCAAGTAGAAGAAGGCAGACTGTCACGAGACGGGAGCATACGGCTTGGTGATTAGAGGTGTGTAAGTCAAGTGCGGTGCGCAGGTGGACACAGGTGCCCCGCCAGCTCCCGAGTGACATCTGGGGGAGGGGCAGCTGAGGGAGGACGCCAGCTGGTGGTAAGGGTCATGCGGATGGCGACGGGTGGCGATGCATAGGCGTTAAGCTAGGGCCTGTCACCCCTGGCAGCTGCACGTGCCTAAGTCGACCTTACGTAAGGTACCGGTACAAGCACAGAGTAGGTACAAGCACGCAACAACGGACCAAACAGAAACAAGAAGAGAAACATCAAAAGGGCCCACTCTTGCAGGGCCCGGACCCCGACGGAAGGGCCGCCATCGGCGTCGGCAATGCCACTGCCGCACTTTCCCGGTTTGCTCTTCAGGGGTCCAGGCGGGCACAGGCGGGAAGTCCAGGGTGGGTGGATGTGGGTGACTGCCAAATGAGTGTGCTGGGAGGGTGTGTGACAGTGTGTGCGTGTGTCCATGCCGCCCTACGCCTTTGGGGCATCATCTCGGCCATACTTCTCGGCATACCCTTCCTTGCGCAGTAGGTAAAGTACCAAGAGTAGATTACCTTGGACGGAGAGACGTCTTGCAAATCTCTCCCTCGACAACTTCGACTATGATCCCTCAATAACACCTACCGTACTTCACAACCGAACCGAACCGAGCATGGCAACGACCACAACACTGTTCCGAGTGTTCTTGCGCCGTCAAACACTCGGAGCCCAAGGATTGCGAAATCGCTTGGCACAGCAGCAACAGCGCCGCGCCAACTCCAGTTCCGAAGTACCCAAGCCGAAGAGGGCAGAGGATCCTATTCCCGTGCCAAACACCATCACCACAATCCCGTTATGGCAGCGTCTCGGGCCCTTGACCCGCGCCGGGGAGGGTTATGCCCGAGCCCAGCGCAAGAGGCCTCTGACGACGCAGTTCATCAGCTCCTTGGTCATCTATTTTTGCGCCGACCTCTCGGCCCAGAACATGAGCGGCAACGACTACAACCCAGAACGGACGATGCGCTCCCTGATCATTGGCGCCATTTCTTCTATTCCCAGTTATAAATGGTAGGTTCGGTCATTCTCGTTCTCGTGCTCGTGCTCGTGCGTGTGCTCGCAGCTCCCGTGTGGTTTCCGTCTATTCGAACAGCGACTGACGCAGTATTGTGTTTGGCAGGTTCATCTTCCTCTCCCAGAACTTCAACTATGCCTCGAGGCTCCTCTCGCTGGCCACAAAGGTCGTGGTGAACCAGGTGTGCTTCACACCCATATTCAACTCGTACTTCTTCGGCATGCAGGCGTTCCTTGCTGGCGACAACTTCGACCAAATCATCGACCGCATCCGACAATGTGTGCCCGTGAGTATTGTTAACTCGTGCAAGCTGTGGCCTGCCGTGACGGCCTTCAGCTTCTCTTTCATCCCGATGGAATACCGCAGCGTCTTCTCGGGCGTGATTGCTGTCGGATGGCAGACCTATCTGAGTTTCTTGAACAGACAGGCTGAGGTCGTCGAGGAGGCAGAGGAAGTACAAGAGAGATCGCATGCGGTGCCGGCCATCGCTGCTCACGAGAGTTCGCTAAAGATGGAGGCTTGAACTTTGACGACGTAGAAGAGAGGAGCGGAAAGCATAGATATCCTAGACATTCTTTGGCAGCATCATTTTCTTTTGTAGTGCATCGGGACGGCGTTGGGCTAGACGGAGACGGACCGTACAGACATGGAGAACGTCATGATCTGATACGATTTTATTCTTAGAAAAAAATACCTTAGACTTTGTACCGTGTTAGCCGACACTGTACTGACACTGTACCCTCCGTGCCAGAGCGACGCCAAATGTGCACCCCAAACTTCGCGCCCATTCCGCCTTCGGGCCCTTGACCTCGTCCAGATCACAACCCTCAAAACCTACCCAACGCTGAGCCATTGAGTGCTGGCCAAGACCGGCAACTCTTCTCTGCAATGGCGTCCATCTGCCTGCGATCCTGCCGCGTGCAGTCCGCCCTCCGATCCGCCAGAAATCCTACCACCGTCCGCCCCAGACTCCCTAGCAACGTCCCCCGACGTCATGCTTCTACTGGCACCGGCTCCTCGACGGAATCCCAGGCCGGTTCGGGTCTGAAAACTGGCCTGTACAGCATTGCCCTCGTCGGTTCCCTCTACGTCTCCTATCTCTATGTAACCGATACGAGGGCCTCCATCCACGCATTGTCACCCATGTTGATGCGCTTTGCATGGAGCGACGCCGAGGACGCTCACCACGCCGGCACTGGCATGATGAAAACTCTCTACGATCTCGGCCTACACATCCGCGAACGCGATAGAACCCTCACCGAACACCCTGCTCTGGCGACGGAAGTCTACGGAATGAAACTGTCCAACCCCATCGGTATCAGCGCCGGCCTCGACAAGCACGCCGACATTCCTGACGCCCTCTTCGCCCTCGGTGCCGGCATCGTTGAGGTTGGTGGCTGCACGCCCCGCCCGCAGGACGGCAACCCTCGCCCGCGTGTCTTCCGCGTTCCCAGTCTCGACGGCATGATCAATCGATACGGTCTCAACTCGCGGGGTGCCGACAGCATGGCCATCACCCTGAGGGAGCGCGTGCGCAAGTTCGCTCGCAAGGTTGGCGCGACGGAGCAGGAGGTTCTGGACGGCGAGGCTGGTGTCCCTGCTGGCAGTTTGCTTCCCGGCAGATTGCTGGCTGTGCAGATTGCCAAGAACAAGGAGACGGACCAAAAGGATGTCAATGCCGTTGCTCAGGACTACGTTTACTGCGTGCAACGTCTTGCTAGGTATGCCGATATCCTGGTGGTCAACGTGAGCAGCCCAAACACCCCTGGTCTCCGCGACTTGCAGGCCACCGAGCCTCTGACGAGGCTGTTGAGTGCCGTGGTTCAGGAGGCTCGCAAGGTCGACCGCAAGGTCGCCCCCAAGGTCATGGTCAAGGTCTCCCCTGACGAGGAGGAGGATGCCCAAATTGAGGGTATCGTCCAGGCTGTCTGCAGCAGCGGTGTCGACGGTGTCATCGTGGGCAACACCACCAACCGTCGCACAGGCATCGTTCCCCAAGGCGTCAAGCTTACTGTCAAGGAGCAGAAGGCGCTGCAGGAGACGGGTGGTTACTCGGGACCCGCCATGTACAGCAGAACCCTGGATCTGGTCGGAAGATATCGCAAGAAACTCGATGCCCAGACCCTTCAGACCGGCTCGGCCGAGGAGGCGGCTGCTATTCCTGATGTTGACGGCTCCCTCTCCGGCAAGCTTCACGATTTGATCGAGGGCAAGGATACACCGAGAAAGGTCATCTTCGCGACAGGCGGCATTACAAATGGAGAGCAGGCGCTCAAGATCCTCAATGCGGGCGCCAGCGTGGCCATGGTGTACACTGGCTTGACGTACGGCGGACCGGGAACAATTACAAAGATAAAACGGGAGATTAAGGACCAGGCGTAGAATACCAACTTAACAAATAGAAGATTGACTGCTCAGTGCAGAATAATCCGGGCTCTTGACATTTGCTCTCATCGTATGAATCGAGTAGATCAAACGTGCGGACCCCGAGAAATCCACCCCGCCGACTCTTGAGGAGACTACCCCGAGAACTGAGCCACCGCAACCCACCATAATCTTAACCAAACAATTGATGGAATCGCGCATAGTAGGTTCCTCTCCGCAACACAAGTTTGAAAGATGTTGATGTATTATAATTTGATTGCCTTTGCGGCGTTGTAAAGGATGGAGAAAAGCAACTGCAAAACGCCCGACTCCGTGTGACCTGGCAGCAATCGGCGCCTATCAAGCTACCCTTTCCTGCGTACAATCATATTCTCCTGCCACCTCTTTTCCACGATGATGCCGTTGATGATGCCCTAGCAATGCAAACCGCCGATCCTCCTCTAAATGCTAGACTGAGACCGGGTACTATGTCTACTCCTGGCCCGCGAGGACAAACTCGGGCGCATTCTCAAAGCCGACAACGGTTACAGGCTGAAGCTGAGCAAGCTTCACCAGCTTCTCGCGGGCTGCCTCGTTGAGCTTGACCTCACCATTCTTCTCCTCGCGAGGGCGCACCTCGATCCCAGTGGGGTAAAGGTGCTCAATCTCGACATCCTCGCCGAGCTCAAAGAGCTCAGACTTCTCACGGAAGCACCAAGGACGGCCGTCTCTCATGACCAAGTCGTGCGTGTCGCGGACGTCCTTGGCGTGCAGAGAACGGTACCCGCCGTCTAGGGAGACGGCGATGGAGCTGTGCCAGGGGGTACGAGGGAAGCCGTCGGGGTTGTGCTTCTCGACCAGCAGCGGCATGGAGAGCTTGACGGCGCCGCTGGAGGGGTGGATGGAGAGGCGGACGTGGTCGGGGCAGGTGGCGAGGATGATCTTGGTGAAGGACTCGGCGCGCATCATCATCTTCATGGCGACCTCCTTGACAACCTTGCGGTACTTGTGACCCGAGGTGGCGTGGGCCGCGACAGGACTGTTGCGAAGATCCGTCTCGAGGAAGCGGATGAAGCCGCGGTAGGTCATGAGCGTGTCGTTGTCCGTTTCCATGAGGGCGCGGACGTCCTTGTCCGGGTCGCCGAATTGAGCCTCAAGGGTCTTGCGGCTCTCGTCGACAAGCTCCATGTACTTTTCCTTGGTGAGGGGCTCGTTCTCGTTGGTGAGGCCGAGGAAGTCCATGACGCGGAGGAGCTTGATGCCGTCGTAGCCCTTTTGCGCTGCCATGTCCATGAGAGTGGCGCCGTACTCCCAGGTCTCGTCGTCTGAGATGCCGACGACGTCTAATCGGCGAGTTAGATATCGGACACACAAGTATAGCTATCCAGGAAGGGAAGGGCTTACCGTTGAAGACCAAACCATCAGTGGCAATGTGAACCTCGGCACCATGGGTGTAGACCTTGCCAATCTCAACGCAGAGGTCGTTGAGTCTTGCAAGGGCCAGGTCCTCTCCTAGATCAGGGAGAACACCCGTCACCTTGTCGGTGCGGTTGATGCTCTTCCATGGGAAGGCAGGGATGATCATCTTGACTGACTCTCCCTTCTTGACGTACTCCTCAACACGACCGTGGAACATCTTGCGTCCAAGCCACTCGTGGTTCTCCTGGCCCTCGGGGATGATGTGTCTTCCGAATGCTTGGAGAACGTCCAGAATCTTGTGAGCGACTTGCTCAGAAGACTGCTCGAGGGGAGGTGTGGGAAGTGTCTCTGTGATGGTAGGGGCATCTATATCCAGGGTGTTAATTGGATGGCTCTCGAAGCAACAATGATGGATGTAGCTCACCTCCTTCAACGACATCGTCGATGACAGCATCGATGCTGGCATTTCTCAAAGGGCTATGGAAAGCACTGAAGGGACTTTTCGTTGCGCTGACAGGGCTCCTCAACGTCTGTTCAGGAGGCTGCAGGTCGACGGGGTCAATGGGAGAACCGATTTCAAGGTCGGAGAACTCGACACGCATCTGCCTGAGAGGGCTGAGGGGGCTTCTTAAGTCTGAGACACTGAGGGGAGAGATGGAGCTGAGGGGGCTCTTGAGCTCCGAGCCAAGACTCGGGCGTCTGTAGGTCGGTGCACGGAGCTGGAGAACCGGTCTCGCCATAAGTTTTCCGGTGGAGGCTGCCGGCTTCTTGGCGTCCGTGGGAGACACGGGGACGGGGTCTGCTGCGGAGATGGCCATTTTGATGATTTGCTTAGGTATGGGAGAAGGAATTGAGGAGAGATAGGGAAAGCGAATACCGGAAGACGACGGCAATGAACTTAAGAAGGAAGAAAGGAAATGTTGTTTGATCGTATTAGAGGAAGAGGATGATCTGGGTTGTAGATAATCGATATCAACCATGGCTGGTCTTGGAGATTCTTCTTATACTTGAGATTCACTTTAACCTGGAATAGGTAGGGACCTCCTCAGAGAATGCCATCTGGATATCTCGTAGTATTCCGCATGCATTCAGGACGCTACTCGGAAACTTTCCCATTGTCGAAGCCCGGGCTTGAATCGCAGTGCACCGTGGCGTCTAGGCTGAGCTACCACAAGCCAAGGCTGGAGTCTGGCCATGGATATGCATCGTTACATGGGAGTGGCCGTGTCTGCATGCACCTGCAGAGCGGCCGAGGGTACGCGTTGCCTTTCTCAATGGTCTAACTACCTTTACCTGACTTGACTCAAAATAAGCACACCTGGTGGTCCCAGGCTGGAGGCAAAAGGCATTGTCTTACCTCGTGTCGGCGATGAGACTAGGTCAACACCGGCTATACCGGCATGATGGGCACGAATCCTTAGCTTTACCCACTGCTCGCGCGTGCGTCCCCTGATTTTCATGATTGCCAAGAGCAGATGGGAACTTGGTGGTATCCATGAATCTTGTGGAGGCCCTCCCACGTTTGGAGGCTTTTGGAACGTAACACAACCTAGCCCTAACCGTGTCGTTTGGCTGAAGAGGCTTGACTTGGCTGTCGGCTACTAGTCCCAGAGCAGGTCAGCCAATGGATTGACACGTCTGGATTAGTCCTGGCCTAAGTGCTCGAGCTAAGCCCATCCGATTTTAGGTTCGGGAAGCTGGGAAAATGATCCATCACCAAATGTGTCTTGAGCTTGTTGGTTCGCCCGTCGCATTCCGGTCATCTCTGTTGTGTGTCCTATTCAGCCAGGCTGAGCTGGTATCGCCGGCGCCGTGAGCGAGGCGCTGGTCTGGTAAACTCAATTACATGCCGTATCCGGAGACTTTGGGTAGCTATTTTCGATTTGCCGTAAAAGAACCAATGGCTCGGTATAGCATTCTGCGTCTTGAGCATCTCGATTTCCTTTTGTCGACATGATAACCCCTCGTTTTCTGTTCTAGTTGATCCACAATCGAAAGTTTGGCATTCATTCCTCGAATTGCTTCCCATTCTTCAGTAACTTTACTGGACCAACTAGCTTCAAGTTGCTCACATTTCGGGTCGCCATGATGGAGAAAGATCTCCCAACTCTGCCCATCGTCCAAAGCGTGCCATACGATGAGCACCATCAACTGGCACCTTCCGAGCACCACGCCCACACCACAAACTACAACCACAACCAAGTAATCATGTCCAACAACGACGAGCATCATGTCCGACCCCAAAGCCAGAGCCTTTCCGAAGGCCAACAACGATCACTACAGGCAGACGAAGAAAAGGCTGAACTAGTTCCTCCCGTTCTTGACGGGCCAGACGGTGGTTTCCAAGGCTGGCTCCAAGTCCTCGTCGCATTTCTGCTCGTATTAGACGGCTTCGGTTTCATCACTGCCTTTGGTGTTTTCCAGGCTTCATACGTCAAAATTTTACCGGACAGTTCAACCTCCGACATCTCATGGATCGGTTCGATGCAAATATTCCTCCTTTTCCTCCTAGGAACCCTGAGTGGCAGACTCATCGACGCCGGCCACTTCAGAATTACCTTGATCACCGGCATCGTCTTCCAAGTCGGAGGCATCTTTGGAGCCTCATTCTCCAGCAAATACTGGCACTTTTTGCTGTCACAAGGCATCGCCACGGGTATCGGCAACGGTATGCACTTCACTGCGCTCGTCTGGCTGGTCTCGCAATACTTCACAAAGAGGCGGGGTCTAGCGCTCGGGATCAGTTCCTGCGGTGCTCCCATCGGTGCCGTCATCTTTACCATCATCGCTCGTGAGATGATCCCAAGAACGGGAATCCAGTGGACGCTTCGCACTATGGGTTTCTTGGTTCTTGCTGACAGCATCGTCATCTACCTCATTGCGCGACCTAAAGCTGCGACCCGCAAGGGTGGTCCCTTGCTCGAACTGTCAGCCTTCAAGGAACTGCCGTACCTCTTATTCACCGTTGGCATGTTCTTCGCCTTGTTGGGCGTCTACTTCGCATATTATTATGTACGTATCTTCACGGATTGTCTCTTGCCATTTTCATCAGAAATGATAGACTAACATCTTCCTCACCAGGTCCCCCTTTTCAGTCGCAACAAGCTCAACCTCGATGACAGCGGAGCCTTGACTGTCCTCATCGTCATGTCGGCCGTGGGCATAATTGGTCGACTTGTGCCCCCATACCTCGCTGACAAGAGCATCAAACCTCTCAGAACACTCGTTATATCACTGCTTTTGAGTAGCCTCAACGTCTTTGCCTGGATTGCCGTGAGCTCCATGGCTGGACTCTACGCCTGGGTCATTGCATACGCCTTCACCGCCAACGCAGTGCAGACGCTCTTCACGGCATCGATGGGCGAGGTCACGTCGGACATGTCAAAGCTCGGGGTACGCATCGGCATGGTCTTCACCATTGTCAGTTTTGCTTGTCTCGCTGGTCCACCCATTGGCGGAAGTCTTGTTGGGCTGAATCACGGCGATTTCCTCTATGCGCAACTATTTGCTGGCGCTTCCATGCTGCTGGGTGGCCTTTTGGTTGCACTTGCGAAGATAAAGCAGGTTGGACAGAAGGATTTTTGGCGGATTTAAGACTCTCGTTCACCTTCCTTTTCATCTTTCTTCAAGGATACCATATTTTTATCTGATGCAACTGCGCTTGCTGTAGTAAAAGCATCGGATGGCGTTTCCCAGTCTCGGGGGGGATTGGCGTAGGGCGTTTGATTCTGTATTAGATTATTGGGGACAAGGGTGAGAATTCGAAGTATACAATATTGCCAAAGAATGAAATATCACTTGCCACCATATCTGTTGGCGAACTCCCGCATCGAATCCATGGCATCAGAATCTTCCGACGGGCTTCCCTCACATCGCGTTCATGTTATTCACGGCTCATAGCAAAGCCCTTCATCCAAGACCGGAAATTGCGGCGCATTCTTGGCAATCTTGGAAGCTTCCCCCTCACCGGATATCAGGCAGAGAAGCTCGCACTCTAGAGCTATCGTGGCTTACCCAGAATTCGGGCCAGAGGGTCTTTGAAGCCGTTTCGAGCTTGGCGCCAATCGGCTAGTTGCTATGGCGTCTTTGAGTAAACCGCCCTATTCGCTGAAGAGAATCGGAAAGTAGAAATTCATCTGAATGACACTTGACAGCCCTTTGCTGAAATCGATGTAGGATGCAAGCGGCTTGACATCTTTGGCTAGATCAGTTTAAGCGAGCCAGCCTTTAGCTCGTACCTTAAATCCTTTGTCAAAGTGGCTATTCCTATTCGACGGAAGCCGCTGCGAGCCCAGTCAGTCGACTCACTCAACTTGATCTAGCCAGCCTAGCTCGTTCCACAGCCCTAGAACCAGCAGTGCGGTGCCACGCTTCGCCGAACGTGACACAGAGCTAATAAGTTTCCGAGACCAGAAATAAAACAATCAGGTGGCGTACTCGAGAACATCTTAGCACACTTGCCACAGCAAGGGGTATCACTCAATGGCACCAATAAATTATCAGGCAAATTGCAGGTCGGCAGCAAACAAGCACAGCAGCAGACCCTGGCTCTATGCGATGAGTACCTTAGTATCAAACCAAGCAACCTTTGCAAACAAGTTGTCTACAAGTATGCCGGCAGATCCGTGCTTTAGCGGCATGGCAACCATGTATGTCAGGTATTGTGGCGTTGGCCGCGTGCGGCAACTCCTCAATTGCTGGCATTTCAGCCTCAAGCCACATGCAGCTCGACGTCTTGCCCAGTCGTTCAACGCTCAGCCCAACCCGACGGGAAAGCCACGAGCGTGCCACCTCGGAAGCACCGTAAGACCCTGGGATCCCGACATTCTATTTTCTCTCTGCCCTTGGCGTAAGTCTGGGGGCAAACTAACCCTATGCGCCGGGATCACGAATGTCGCCGGCCGGCTAGGCAGTTCAATGAATTCCGTGAGGGCCTTCTCAAATAAATGAAATGCACAGTCAGATGGCAGTGTTTTCAGTTCTGATGCATTAGTTATAAGTCGTACGCAGACGTCTGGGTCGCACTTTTCGGTCCGTTTGACTGTCACTTCAACCCTTCCATCACTGCCTTTGCCTTTGGTTTCGACAACAAGATGAAGCCTTCAGTATCAGCGGCCTTGAGGTATTTCAAATCTTCTCACGCGAGCCTATTCTTCGTCAGCGCTAACATACTCCAAGCTTGTGTGGCCTCCTTTCGGGTATCTCACAGACAGTGCATGCCTTGTCTGGGACTGCGGCGAGTATCTCCACAACTACGCCAACCCCAACCTGTTTGCCCCGATATTTGGGAGCCAAATCGAGCGAGAAGAAAGCTAGCCCACCGTGGGGTAACCGCACATGCGAATCTGATCCCGAGAATGTGCCTGACACTGGCGTCGTGCGAAAATACGAGTGGACGATACAACGGGCTGTCCTAGCACCTGATGGATTTGGTACGTTACATCAACCCTTAGCCTCACCATCAGATGATCTCTATTTCGATCGAGCAAGGCAGATCGCATTTTTCGCCTACCCCTAGCCAGTGACTGATCATAGTCATTGCCTACAGAACAAACACTTCTCACTGTCAATGGCCAGTTCCCTGGGCCTCTCGTTGAGGCGAACTGGGGGGATATTGTCGAGATCACCGTCCACAACAACATCACGGGTCCGGAGGAAGGCACAGCGATGCATTGGCATGGGTGAGTCCATAATAAATCACGTCCCCACAGCCGTTGGCTACTTTATGCTAACGTTCTTACAAGCATACACCAGCAAGGGACTGGACTCATGGATGGAGTCAGCGGTATCACGCAATGTCCCATTGTACCTGGTGGGAGTTTCACCTATCGTTGGAAAGCCAGCACGTATGGATCGACATGGTACCATGGCCACCATGCGCTGCAGTATGGCGGAGGTCTGTGGGGTCCTATGGTTATCTACGGCCCTTCTCACGTCGAATACGATCTCGACTTGGGTCCCGTCACACTCTCCGACTACTATCACTACCCTTACGAGAAGATTGCCTCGGATGCCATATCAACCAGTAACGATACCAGCGTCTACGCCCCTCAATCGAGTAACCAGTTGATCAACGGAATGAATCACTTCAACTGCTCACTTGCTCCCGCGAATACGACTTGCAAGAGCAATGCTCCACGCGCATCCTTGAGATTCAAGTCTGGCAAAGTTCATAAGCTCCGGTTGATCAACACAAGTGTCGAGGCTATGCAAATCTTTTCCATAGACGGCCACAAGATCATTGTGACAACAATGGACTTCGTGCCTGTAGAGCCTTACGAAGTGGAGTACATCATCCTCGGTGTCGGCATGAGAGCTGAAGTTCTTGTCAAGGGTAATGGAGACCCGAAGCGGTCTTACTACATGCGCTCAAGAATTCAGTGTGCCGCCACCAAAGTTAACGAGACACTGGGCACTATCTACTATGACGAGACGCCCACCACGGTCGTTCCAGCCACCAAAACTGTTGCGCCTCTGCCAAGCTTCACTGCAACATGCGGTGATGTAAGTGCTACTTATTTTAATCTCCCTTCCAACTAGCTCGTCATGCTAATTCAACCTGTCTTGGTAGCCTGATCTTCACTTGAAGAAGCCAATTTACAAGAAGCGTGTCCCTAAGCCTGATCTTACACTTCTCTACGACATCGACTTCAGATCAAACGCTAGCGGCAATCATCAGTGGCTGATGAATAATGTGACATTCAAAGCCGACTGGAGCCGCCCGTTGTACATCGAGGCAGTAGATGGTCACGCCGAGTATCTTAAGGATCCCCAGCACATCTTGGCCACGATTCCTGACGATGTCCGCCATGTTCGTGTTGTGCTGAACAACCATTTCTCCGTCCATCCGATGCACATTCATGGCGGTGACTTCCAGATCCTGAGCGAATCGGATGGGTTCTACAACGGCACTCTGAAGTATCCCAAGAACCCGGCCCGCGCCGACACGGAACTTCTCCGGCGTAACGGAAATCTTGTTGTGCAGTTTGAAGCGAAGAATCCAGGAATCTGGAGCTTCCATTGCCATACTGCGTGGCACGCTAGCGTTGGTCTGTACATCAACTTTTTGGTCAAGCCAAAGACAGTCCGACAAAGCAAGATCCCTGATGATGTTCGCGAGGTTTGCGCGGCCTGGGATGACTACGTACAATTACACGGCGAGAATGCTCTACCTTTCGATAGTGGGCTTCGATAAAAAGTGGATATGTAGCTGACAGATTGTTCCGTGATTGATTTGCCTTTGGGAGCGTCACTTGACGTGGACATAGTGGAATTTGCATAGCGGGGAGTTCAATTGATTTCTTCAGATTTTAACCTAATTAAGTATCTAATATAATCACTTCAATCATGGACAAATAATAATACTTCTACAACCAGGCGGTTTCTGCCTTATATTACACCAAATAAGAGCGTGCCCAGGCTCAAATGTAGGTAAAATTGATTTATACCGTCCACCATATGACGAAGAACACGACGTCTCATCCCATCTAGAACAGCCGGACTTGCTAAACTCCTGTAGATGGTGAACCTTTGCACTCGATGCCAAGCAAGTTCTTGTCCCAACATCCTTCCAGTACTCAGTTACATCCTATGTTCGCCGTTTCGAAAGCTGGGATGCTGCAAGAAGAGCCCTTAAGGCCTCTTCAACAGGTATCATTCCATATTCTCGTTCCTGCACGGCGACTTATTCATCAGCTCTTGTGCTTCGGGATCCCCACACTGTCGCCTTGACCAGAAACCACCGGAAAGCCAGAGAGTCGCATCAAGGGACCGCTTTCTCAGGGTTGTAGGTGCGACTCCACAACTAGTAGTAGCGTCCCAAATGTTAGAAGCTACTCCTGCGGCATAATTATGCCCGCTTGTCTGTTGGATGACGAAGCCTATGACCGCAATGGGGCAATAGATAGCCACCTGCACGACCGCGACTGGCACAAACAGCACACAGCCAGCCAACCATAAGAGCATGATGATTGACTGTATAATCGAGAGAAGGAGCCAGAAGATAAGTCGCGGTTTCGGTCTGGTTGGACATTGAGGTTGTGGTGTGATGCTATCTTCACGCATGTCGATAGCCGCCGTCATGAAGGACACCGCCAACACGACTGCAGAGAACACGGTGGCCATCATCACCAAGTGGTTGACTAAGACTTGCAGATGAGGATCCATGGCTTTGTTCAAAGTTAAGAAGAAGTTGTCGAAGAAATCGGATTGTGTTGAAAACGTGATCGTGATGGTTACACAAGATCGCGGTTGGCCAAGGGCTGATTTATTCAGAGATGAGTGGAGACTGCGAGAGCGGAATGCAAATGAACACTTGAGATAGCCAGAACAATATCGTCATGCCAACAAGGTAGTGTACCCGTATCGAGAGCCGGTCGCTGCGGTACTTGCTAGTACAAATTCCTCCCGATGAACCTTAATAAATAGGTAGAAATCACGCTGCAATCCAGGATCCAGACCGCCGGATTTTGATTTGACTTTGAATGATTTAATTACTGTTAATAGGTCAAACCGAGACGGCTATGGTGTGCTATGCACAAGACTTCTAGCTTAAGCACCCTCCGCTTTCATGGTTTGGGTGGCCTCAACTGGGAAGTCTTTGAAGGGACATATAATTGAATACGAGAAACTAGTGTGTTTCGCATCAGAGCGACTAAAGATTTGCCCACGGCTTGTATTCCTCCTCACACATGAGTTTTTGGAACTGGCGTCGCCTGATGCCAACGTTTCCACCATCAAACAAGGGGAAAACAGCAGCATCTGCCAGAAGGCGCGAGAAGCCAGCGCTTTCAGCGTACGAGGTCCTGGTCTTCCGTAAGCATGCATTCAAGTACTGAGTCCAAGACCGAAAGTCAACTTACATGCCAACCACTTGCATGCAGTCCCAGACGCAGGTGACTGCTGAATCACTGCTGTAGATTTTGGCTGTAAGGCAGGATTCGAAGCGAGATTTCGCATCTCCTGGACCGTTGTCCAAGCTGTCGAGTGCTTTCCATACGAGCATTCGGGAAGTATCGATCTTAATTTTCGCACCGATGAGCAGGTCTGCAGGACTCTGTCTTTGGATAATGGGCATGGATCCGCCGCGATGGTCGTTCTTTGCGAATTTGAGTGCCTTTTCGAAAGCGGCGCGCATGGTACCGACTGCCATGGCCCCAACAAGAGCTCCGGAGATGCCAAAGGCTTGTTCGATGTATGGTCCGGCCTTGCCGGGGGCAAAAAGAACGTGATCAGCTGGCACTTTGAAGTTGGCGTATCGGGTGTGAGGACCAGTGACAGCAATGTGCCCGAAGAGCTCAGGTTCGCTGAGAAGTTCAAAGGCCTCTGGGGTGTTTTGAGCCACAATCTCTCGAGTCACCATAAGTACCATCAAATTGTCTGCAGGGTTGACGTCGGACTTCTCTGAGAGGCCGTCCTCAGAATACCGTGCGCACAGGCACGTAAGTTCTGCTCCTTTGCCGTCCCAGCCGGCACTGTTTGTGGTCCATAGCTATTGCAAAATTAGACTTAGCTCGGCCGAACTGTACAGATGTCTTACCTTTTCGCCATTGACAATGTAAAAATCGCCCTCTTTCCTGGCAGTTACTCCAAGACCCTTCCCTCCTTGTTCAAGGTGATTCGCAGTTCCACCTGGTTCGGAATGAGCCAGACTTGCCAGGGGATCACCTTCACCGGAGAGGAAAGGCTTCAAGAACCTCTCCTGCTGCTCGGCTGTGCCGCCAAGAACCAGAGGTAACAATCCCAAAGCACTACCGACTAGGTGGATCACAATGCTGGACTCGACTGCATAAAGCTCCTCCAGAAGGAAGGCAGTCTCCAAGAGGGTATCTGCGTCACCGCCTGCGGCCTTGGGGATAAAGGCCTTGAGTAATCCCTCTTTTATTAACTTGCCGTAGTAGGGCCGAGTTGCTCGAAACCGCGTGAGTTGGTCAGAGTGCTTAGAGTAATCTGCATAGGCGTGTGTCAGGACTTCTTTTGCAACCTTGGCTCCTTTGGCGCGCAAAGCCTTTTGGTCTTCGCTTAGATTGAATTGGACCATTTTAAGCGTAAATCGATCCTACGACTTGGTCAGCTTCTTATCACTCTCAAAATCAGAACGGAGAGTTACTTGCAGTAATCAATAGATAAGGTATTGTTTCCTGGAGTTTGACTTCCGGTACTGATGATGCGTTGGAGTAAATATCTCGCGTAGACTTTGAGGCAGCTGGCTCTTATATATCGTGAACATTTCTCCTCACAGATCCTGCACTGATTAGGCCTATCGAAGACAAAAGGACGCTCGAGCTGATGCTTCCCATTCAGAACACCAAAACTCCAACAAGTGCCATCTTTCGAGGCATCCCTATCTTCAGCTCTCAGTCGCCGATCAATCGGACTAACCAACATTCTCACTTCCGCGGAAGTGCCAAATTTCAGCAGGGTTGTTCTATCTTTTTACTGACGTTGGATTTGGCCTCCTAGAGACGTGTATCGCGGTTGGGCATTACCCGCTCGGTGAGTCTGAGGTGTGGCTTTTGCGGCTAAGCATTACCCGGTAATGCCAACCACTCGGAGCGGCAAGGCTTATCCACACGGCGTATCTAAGTTGATTTTCCCCGCATTCTGTTGATATTGAATCTACCGGAATTCACGGGATTGATCTATATCAGATAAACCTCGTCATCACAGCCCCTATCATTGGCCGTGGCGTTAGGAGCAAAGGACACGGTAGTATGGTCACATGGTGGGAATTGGCGTGGATTGGTCCCGTCGATCTCTACATGACGGCTTCAGAATGACTTACACCTAGAAGCTAATTACATAGGTAGCCAACACCACATCGAGACAACGACCTGTGAATTCACTAGGGAGGTGCAGCATGACAGAACTGCCTGCTCAGCTACTATTGAACATCAGCGGGGTGCTGGGCTAGTTCCAGTATTACCGCATGACAAGAAGGGTTCATATGCACAAAGTAAAAAAAAATTGGCCGTCCCAATTCATGAGGTAAATAGTAGGTTGGGGTAATTATCAATAGCTCGAGATACTCCCATGATTCTAGGGACCGGCAATGCAGTATTAAAGGAGGCAGAAATGCACGTTGCACTGATGATGATTGTGATTTTGATCCGGATGATTTAGACGATCTGATTCCAATGAGTGGATGAGGTAGTCTCGTATGCCATCACCTTTGCAATTGAGACTCGCAGTTTTTGGAAATGGAAGGAGAACCTCAAGATCCTCCACTGTAATACTAGGGATGCTGACTGTAAGACAACGTGCACAAAATGAGGCTCAATTACTCACTCAGCAAGGGCCGTCCTTGACGCCAGGACCACTGTAGTTCTGGCAAGGGGTTTTGGCATCGGTGCAGACGTTTACTAGAGTGGCCTTGTCACCATTGGCCTTGGTGATTCCAGCAACCTCACCTCCATTACGGGCAGTCACGCCCTCAATGTAAACTTCACGGGCGCACTTCTCGCACTATTATCATGCGGTGAGCTTTTTGCTAAACTCTTACGAGGCGGGAGGAGGGATGGCTCACTGTTCCGCAAGAGCGATAGACTTTGCCGTAATCATTCGCATAGAAGTTGATGATCTTTTCTGAAAATTAGTCAACGGCGGATGTGCATGGGTACGTGGCAACTCACGTTCACACGACCACAGCCATTATGCTGGATGATCTTGTCGGCTGCATGGTAGGCTCCTCCTCCAACAATCCAGGTAACGTCACCAGCTTTGTCATTCTTCTGAAGGATTTATGTGGCTTAGAAGTTCAGAACGTTCAAAGGCTTAAGGTAGAAGACTCACGATAGAGATGGCGTCCTCGCAAACATCTTCGAACCAGACAAATTCGATGTTGCACCCCCCTCCCAAGCAGTACACGCCCTCCCCGGCCGTCTTTCCAATGATGACATTTCGCAGAGTGGCACCCTTCTGCAAAACGAAAGCCGTGTCTTTCTCACCTAAGGTTGATACACAATTGTAAGTACGATTACGGATGCTACAACGTAAGGCAGGAAGTCTGAGTTAAAAGGAGGATTTTCTCAACCATACCTCCTTCCACCTGCTCTCTGCATGAGGTGGGGCTTCTATCATACTTGACCCAACCGCCGTCAAACACCTCGCCAGACTTGACATAGATGGGAGCAGAAATTTGTTTGTTGGAAGTGGGCTTGGGCAAACCACCCTCATAACCCAAGCATGCCAAAGTCATGGGAAGGGCCCCGAGCAAGGCGCCGGTGAGGACTCCGATCTTGCTGAGCATTGCTCTAAGTAATGTTGAATGAAACTAACGAGAAAATCTTGAAGATATAGGAATCCTGGATTGGGATGTAGCACTCTCGTCCCCATGATGATTGCGGCAGGGACATTTTATAAAGAATTTCGGTACAGAAAACGTTTAGTCTCGACGCCTAGCGAGGGAGCTTCATGAGGGGGCCCGCATCGAGCAATGTGGCGTGCCTCAGGTAAGAATGATCCACACGTGTTTTATGAATGCTTGGTTCATTAATATACAATGACTTTGAGTCGCGGAAAATCTTCATGGCTGACAGAGTTCTTGGATGATCTCCAGAGCTTCCTTTTTCGAAGCCTTGGGACACGAAATTCACCGTAGTTGGCGCAGAAATTGGGTCCGAACTGAAAACAACTCTTTCCCTTGGCTCTCTGACACTGGGTGCTCACTGATAGTCCCACCAATTGAAGGAGACGAACTATGAGACAGCATGATAGACACGCCCGCTCGATGGTCTACGACCCGCGTTTGCTTCCATTCTGGGATCTAATACGGCCAATTCATGGAATCAAAGTAGCTAGAAGTGGCTATGGCACATAGTATTTAATCAATGTTTAGAGAAAATACTTTAACTGGAAGCGGCTTCACGAATTTGATGTCGAGCATGCAAATTCCCGAGTGAAGATGGGGAAATACAACACTCATTCACCTCTAATCTGGCTGAGGTGGCAGTTCTTTGAGTCAGCCAAATACTCTACACGAGGATGATGATGGAGCTTTGCGTACTCTGCACTCAAATTTCGGCTCACAAATACGAACCGTAATGTGGTATTCCCATTGAGTCTATCGAACTGTGATACAAGTCGTCTACTAGGTTCACGAGTAGAATTATGGCTGGAGATGTCGCGCAGACACCATGAGCGCACCCTATAGTTAAGAAAGACCAACCGCGTGACAAGTATTCAGATTAAAAACTAGCTGAAATGCCTGAAATTGAGAATGCCAATTGCTTGGCTTGACTTTGAAAGGTAGCCAAGGCGGATTAGATGACAGGGGTGAAGCCGAATTCCGCCTTGGGGTAGCAATACTGTCGAGGGTCTGGAGAGGTAAATTCCTTCAGCATTACGAAGAAATAGATCAAATGCCGTTCCGTCCGCGATGGGAAAACCATGGCATCTTGGCTGCATCGCAACGTGGAAACCTGAAATGTCCAGGGTCAAGGCGGATTGAGCGACACTCATCACCTAGATGGTTACCACAAGAAAAGAAGGTGAATTACTATTGTCACTGGGAGACTCGAAATCAACTGATTAGGGAGATATCGATACTTGAACTAATTGAAACTGATCTAGATACTTCGCGTTCATACCTTAAGACAAGACAACTTCATACTGGAAGGTGACACGTCTGTAAGATCTGCCTTTAGAAGATCTTCGATTGCCAATGTCGAAGTGAATCTCATCGTGCCCTTTCTAGACTCTTGACATGATATAGGTGCACCACAACGGATTGTATATGTGTCGGAAAGACTTGTTTCCTGAGTATTGTCAGCCTAGCGCCAAATACACCGTCGGAGAAGATCGTTCTACTTACCTCGATCACCTGGAGTTTGGCTCGCCGCTTTGACTTTCGATTGCCTTCTCTGAGCCCTTGATCTTCGGCATTGGAGCTTTTGCAGACGTTGGTTCCTCCCACTCGTCTCCGATGAGCCACATACTATAGGCCTCCCAATACTGGAGGACATAAAGGCAAGGATAGAAGGCGATATCCAAGATGTCGACCACATTTGCGGTTTTGCTGCAAGCAAAAGGACCACAGACGGGTTCGACGCAAGCTCTGAAGAGAAAGCCAGGGATAATAGCAGCAATTGCCAGACAAAGGACCACAATGCTGTAGGCCAGTATCGGCGGTGTTAGGACGAGAAGTCCAAAGAATATCAGGCAACAGGCGGCGGCGAACTCAGAAATTGAGAGCTTATTGTTTTCTGGTCGAGATTCCTGATAATTTAAGATAGTCGCATGAGCAACAAATGCAATCCACAAGACCGAGTTCAGTATTGCAAAGCTTCCGATGACAATGAAGGCTATTTCTCTAGAAGTATACATGTCGACTACCTCTTTCTGAGCGGTGTTGAAGTACAGCTGAACTTAAGTCTTCTTGGTCTGATGAAATTTGAGTGCGAGCAGCGCAAAAATGGCCTTACGCTTCTAGAGTGATTCGAGGCAATGCCGTGGAAGAGTTTCAAGTGAATAGATATCGAGGTCAAAGCCAGTTGAATAGAATCTAGACATGTATAAGTTTAGATTAATGTGTCTCCGTTGAATGCATCTGTTTTCGGGTACTTATGTCCGGTACCTTGATCGACAAGCACAAGCCTGACGTCTGAGCTTCAAAATAAGGTATGTTCACTAGGCCACCTTGATAGCCTCCTTTCCAGGCGGTCAAAAGCACTGGGAGACCTCAGTTGACAATAGTTAGGCTGAGTCCCATGACGTTGCAAATCTCCTATATAAACTGAAGAGTAGGATACAGAGAAATGAGACTTGCTCTTCCGCGAGAAAATTCGATCAAATGACATGTCTCAAAGGTGAGAAACACGCGTTTTGACATCAAACAATCGAATTTTCAATGCACATTCACCAGCCTATCCAAATGACTCAACCAAACAACTTAAACAAGTCTCGTGACTCGGCAAACGTTGCCCCTTGGCTTGGAAGAGCTGGAGCCTTGATATTCAGGGTAAACATCAACGTTGCAATAATAACACGGCATTGCGAGCCATTGGATATAGAGTCGCACTCGAAAGGCCGAGCACGTACCCATTGGGCCATCGGGCATTACAATCTTTTGACCAGAAGCGCAGTGACTCGAAAGCATCAAGTATAGGTTGTAGAAGCTTACATCCAGTAACCATCTTTCCAGAGTTCCTTGCTATATCCCTCGGTCAATCGTTCGTCCTCGCCGTACTTTTCCTGCCAGCCGACGAATCCGCGATCGAGAACGTATACTATCTGGGACTCCGCAGATGCCGAGTCTCCCGCCGAGTCAGTAGCAGTAGTATTAGAGGCGAGATTCTGATCACGCTCTCGGAGATATCGAAGGGCAGCACTGGGTCCGCGTTGCTGCGACAGAGCGCAGTGGAATACGACCGTCTTCTTGCCTTCGAGGCGGCGTATGAGGGTGGGCATTGTGGCATCGAGACTTCTGGAGGGCATGTTTATACAGCCTTTTATATGACCGCCGAGGTAGTCTATGAAAAGAATACAGGTTAGCAGTGTAACCAAGCGGTTAAATTAGTTGAGGTCAAGGAAAAGGCTAACCATCCTCGCGAACGTCCACGACGGCCACAGACGAAGTGCCTGCAGCCTGTTCTGCCAAAAGTAGCGCGGAGAGTTTGGCAGCACTGATGCGCTGGAGAGTTCCAATCGTCGCCATTGTTCGTGGTCGGCGAAGAAACCTCGAGGAAATGGAAAGGCGTCTTCCGGCGAGGCGCGAGAAATAGCAGAGTGACGTCGGAACTTTCTTGAAGTTAATCGCGACAGCTTGGAGTTTTGGTGGGGAGCTTCGATGCGTGCGCGGGGCAAGTATCCGTAAGGTCAGTATCCCTGTAGGTTGTTGCGCAGCTATGGTGGGGTTCCTTAAGCCGGCCAATCCATTGTGATTACATAATGTTCGTTCTTGCTGCTCCTTGCGCATGGCGTTCCATCAATTTCAAGCTCAACTTCTACTGAAAACGTAGGGTACTTGGACATTGGCCACGCTTGCGACGTTAATGGAGATTAGGACATCCTGCTTCATTGAAAACGCCCAATCAACCTCAAGTCAGTCGCTTCAGTGCTCAAACCCATACCGAGGTCCAGAGCCCAGGCCAGCAGCTTTTCTACAATGATATGTGACGCATCTTCGGTCTCTCGGACAGTTTAGCAAGACGACTTCTCTCAACACCTGATAACATCGACGATTTATACAATGCCATGATACTGAGCGATATGTTAGCCAGATATGGCTTTCGACAAGCAAAACAAGGACTGCGTAGTAAGTGGGCAGGCTTTACCTCTTAAGGCGATGATCTGCCGTGTGGTCCACCGGCTTTCTCCTCGTGCTGGCCCATCTTGCTCGGTTTCGGATCTCTCAATGATTGATACAGAGCATCTGAGAACCAATTGTTCCAACGATAGATTGCAGATGCCCCAAATGAGGGATGAAATGCATGGTACGACGATCAACCAAGTTGTTGCCCGGGACTTGGTTCCCCGGCCCACCTGCCATCTCGGCCTCGGCGCTTGTTTGGAACGCCGCCTCCGATCCAGAATCATTATGGACTAAGCGACGCCCCGAAATTCTAGGCCAGAAACGTTCTTCTGTGCTACAAGCCAAGTGAGAATTCAGACACGAAAGCATTTGAACCTGAGTTTACAAGGCTATCATCATAATATTTTCTTTCCTGTGCCGGTACGTAACGTTCTGCTACGGCAATCCTCTGCTGGGTCGACCTCTTCACGTCTTGTTTTCACGCTGCATGCCAAGGTTTATCGCAGTCAAAATCATGGCGGAATAAACTTAAATACAGTTTACAAGTAATGTTACTCAGATGAAGTCGGAAAATGGCTGCATTCGATATAATTCTAGAACTAACTCGGAGCGGGCGCCCCCCATTAAACGGCATCTTTCCAAATAGACCTCGCCACATCTCTGACAAGGACAAGCTTTTTCCACATTCTGTCCTCAGTAGTTACGCCTTGGTTGATACTGAAGCTAGCAAAGCCGCACTGAGGGCTCACAGCGAGTGAGTCTGCTAGAACTTCCGAGACGTCCCGTCTTTGCGCCTTTGCCATGACTTCAGCAGCCTCATAAACCCTCTTGATCAATGCCTCCTTGTTCTCAAGGTCTGCAACCTTTGTCGACACGAGGCCAAGAACTACATTCTTCCCTTGTGGAACAAATCTCAACGGATCAAAGTGTCCAGACACTCGAGGATCATCAAACTCTAGGTAGAACGTGTGGTAGTTGAGTTTGGGGAAAACCTTGGCGGCAATCCTTTCGTAAGATCCTTTGGCGAAAGAAGGCTGGCCAGGCATGTTGCCGCGACAAAGATGTATGCCCACATGCAAGTCAGGTGGTAAATCCCTCAAGACCTGGTTGTGTGCCCAAATGTAGAGGTCCAACAGGGCCTCAGGGTCGATGCCATCACCCCTCAGACCCTCCCTGAAGCCCTTTGTGACGAAGAAAGTCAAATTTGGATCGTCAACCTGTATAGATCTGAGACCCGCATCATAAAGAGCTTGAATCTCTGAACGAAATGCTGCCGCGAGGTCGAGGAAATAGTCCTTGTCAGAAGCGTAAACGCCAAGGGCAAACGCTGTGCCGTTTGCAAGGTACATGTGTTGCCAGGAGATGGACGGTATGGACATCTTACAGTCCTTCCAGCGTTCTTGAGGGACTGCCTTCTTGATCATCTCCCAGGCAGGAAGGTAAGCCGAATCTGTGAACATGATCTTTCCCGTGGCGGGCACAGCGGAGAAGTGATTGTATCCCATCTTAGCAAGTCCGATAAAGGTAGGCAGGTTGGGTCGGAAGTCTTGGGGAATCCTGAGATCGTCTCTGACTGTCATTCCCTGAAGATTCTCAAACAAGCCGCTGAAGAAGATGGTTCTTTCATATTCGCCAGAGGTGATGGGCCTGACTCCGAGCTTCAGCTGCTCCTGAACGGCGTACTTGATTGAAGCAGATGTGGCAGCAGCCTGGTCTTCAGATAACTTGCTGTCATAGAAGCCCAGGGAACCCCTCTCCTCAAGCAGGAAGGCGGGCCGAATGAGTGAGCCGATCTGGTCAGCTCGGAAGAGGGGAGCCATGTTAACAGTGTCGATGATATTGAGGTCAAGATTTTCAGCCTTGAATCTCTGCCAATCTGCTGGACCGAACACATCTTAAATACGTTTCTTGTATACCCCAGACCATGTCACCTCTTGAGGGCTACAGTCCACACTGTGGAGAAGGGCGATATTCTTCTGGGCATGTGGGCACGGGTGATCCATTTCGACAAGGAAGAAAGGGCCGCTGAAGAAGATAAGCAAGTTTTCTACCTTGGTACTCTTTCGACCATTGGCCCAATGATCCAGGCAGGTAACAACCACGGATGAGGCAATATTGCCGGGGAGCATTCCTGTTCTGATGACTGAGTAGCAAACATGTTTGCTTAATGACATGCGTATTGAACCAACGGCAGTTAATGCGCGGAACAACCCTGCCGAAGTGCTTCATCTTTCCCAAAGAGGAATCTCACCTGTCAGATTTGTGTTGGTCTACTTTGGCAGCATTATATTGGAAGTCTTACTATTAATCCTACTCGGCGCTAGGAAGAATTCTTTCTGGTTATATCTTTCGTCTCACTCTACCAAAGTCCCATTTGATCCTCTAGATCTGACATCCTCCATAGTCATTCAAGGGTGCGACTGAGATTGGTTGAGATTAGGCTTGAGTACGAAAGTCTGCATTCAGGCACCACGCTGCAGAGCGGCCCATAATATGCAAGACTCAATCTCTCGCCTAACCCCGTTTATACATGTTCTAAGCACATTAGGTAGACTACCATCCTCCACAGAATGAAGAAACAAAATGCTTGCTCGGCGAGGCCTAGATTTTGAACAGACAGTTGGCTTCACGCTTCTCGTCTAGAGTCTAGATCAAAAAGGGCGGAATTCGAAACTGATGTTAGTCATCTAGCCAAAGGGAAAATAGAAGAAAGGAGCACTGCAACTTGAACGAACCTAATAGAAGCTTAGTTTCAAACAAGAGTTTAAATATTCTAAGCAGCAAAAGGTCTTCGGTCTCATACCTTACGAGATCGTTGTATCTATGTCTGTTTGATTAGTCAATCGTGAATCTGATCCGCTCAAAGTATTGCATGCTGATTATCGGATTTCTCGCGTGATCTTCAGAGGCCAAAGGTATTATTCGTATCCAAGGGTCTTGAGGTATATAATATTACTGTGAAATAAAGAAAAAATTCATGCATTTATTGATCAAGTATCTCGTGTACGTTGCTGGAGAAGGTTATCGCACTATTTGCCTACCCAGGCAGTTTTTCCCACTTCATGCCTACAACCCCGATGATGGAGATGACCGCGACAGCCATCGGCACAGTAAAAGTCTCTTTGAGAGCTTTGTTGTATGCTTCAATGACAATCGGGAGTAGATCCTTCGAAATCATATCTTTGAGATTCGTGGCCCCCATATCCGCAATAGTTTGTCCATCAAGTCCTCCTGTACCATGCAGATGCTTCGTTAAGCCATTAGCAAAGACGGTGTTCGCAACAGACATCAAGATAGCCGGCCCAAGGTTCTGGAACAAAGTGACGGCGGCAGTACCAGCAGGTATGTCAGGAAGCGCGAGGGTTGATTGGACACCCATCATCGGCTGCTGGGATCCCAGCCCAATGCCCACACCGGCGATGACGGGGAAAGTGACCCATTTACTTGGGCCAGTATCGAGCTCGAAAGTCGTCATCAAGCCAAGACCGATTGACCCCAACACGGTCGCTACGAGCATGAAAGGGTTGTACCACCCTGTGTAAGTGACCAGGTAGCCGGCGGTTAGAGCGGCGAGAACTTCTCCGCCAACATAGGGAACGAGCTTGATCCCGGATTCTCTGGCAGACTCTCCCTTGATAGCCTGGAACCAAATTGGCAGCCATATATCGGCTGTGTAGTAGGCTGCATCGATACATGCAGCGTAGAAACAAGCGAATGCGATATTCCGCATTTTCATGAGACGAGGAGGCAATGCGGCGTTGTCTCCTTTCCAGATTTCAACACCAATAAAACTGATGAGCAGAATACCAAAGGCAACCAACAATCCAATCATCGGAGCGCTGTTCCAAGCGAACTGGGATCCACCCCACTGCAAGGCTAATAATAGGCAGATCATGCAAGCAAAGAATATTGAGAGCCCGAGAATGTCAAACTCCATGAGCTTCTGCTTGAGAGTCCGGGGTTGTCCTTGGTCGGGTTGCTGCGGTGGTCGAAAGCAGAAGAAGATCAATGCCAACGTCGCAACTCCGATGGGTATGCTGACGTAGAACGCCCATCGCCAGGAGAGATGGCTGTCCGTCAACGCCCCCGAAATGAGGGGCCCGATGATGCCGCCGACACCTGAGAATGCGCCAAGAAATCCAGTGTAGACAGCACGTTGACGAATGGGTACACTGTGTGCGAGAACCACCCAGGCGCCGATAATGATGCCACTGCAACCAATCCCAGTGATGGCTCGTCCGACAATGAAAGCAATCGAGTTGGGGGCGCTTCCGCAGACAGCCAGCCCGACTTCTCTAAATGCGATGGCCACCATAAAGGTCCACTTGAGAGAAAAGAGTTCAAAGCATTTTCCGTAGACCAGTTGGAATGAGCAAAGCTTAATAGTATTTGTTAGTGAGAATGATGCGATTCATGGAAGTTTGGGTCTTACACTGAGCATGTAGGCAGAGCCATACCATCCAACATGTTGCAGGGAGTTAAACTGGTTCGTGATAGCCGGAATAGCGGTAGCAATGAGTGTCATGTCAAGGAAGACCAAGAAAACAGCCATGGCCAGTCCGAAAATGATCAAAACCAGCCTGAGGCCTTTGGGATACTCGACAACTGCATCATCGGTCTCGTCTGCGTTGGCTGCTTCTTCGGCCTCTAAACTAGGCTTCTCGACAGTCGAAAGTACATTGTTTATTTTATCATCAACGATGATTTCTCGTTCTCCGGCAATAGAAGCGCGGTTCGAGCTGCTAGAGGTTGACGGAAGGGAATCTTTCGCGCCCATCTGAATCATTGCCGGCTTCTCTGATTGTAGTGGCGCCATGTTGAGACATATGAATAGACTCAAGATTCTAAGAGAACCATTCTGGGTTTCTTGAGTATATGTATAGAAAAATGCTTGAGAGTACGAGGCGAAGTTTGCAGGAAAATCGCGTCGGGAGCAACTACAGCCGAGTATCAAGCCGTCAGACATTCCTAAACGAGAGAGAACACATTTCCGCTTCCACTCTACGAACCACAACGAGGTGGCAACTTTCCACTGAGAGCCTGAGAGCTGACTGAAGCAGACTTAATGCTCATGCCCATGGATCCTACACAAAAGGCTGCAACGCCCAGCATCCCGGCTAACGGGAATGCCAGCCCGCAGAAAGTACGCGGATTAGCAAGGCGTCCTCGATGATCTAGACCTGTAACCTGGACGAACCGGAGGGGCCAATCCATCAGCAACGATGCTCCATCGCTCCCATCGGCCGAGCATCCTGGATCCAGACATGCCCGACAGACAAAGGATTGGTATGCCTCCGGATAGACACCGGGGAAGTTTGGTTTCCAAGGGAAGCGCCTATTGCGGAATCTTAGGGCGAAACGTAGCAGTTCCAAGGCCTGAGGATAGCCTTGGGTCTGTGAACTCCTCTGTGTCATCATTGGGTTGACATGGGTTGCACAACTCTTAGCGTCAATCCTTGCGGCACAATATTCGTTCAGCCCATTTAGATACGAAGAGATACTCTCAGTCAGACGTTCACCCTAGACAGAAAGATACCGGAAAAGGAAGCTGCTTACCAGCGGTCTCATCCTTCAACCGGGTCCATTGAGAACGTTTGAAAACCTGCACATCCGAGTGCATCCATCACCTTGATGAGGGAATTGCTTTTTCAATTGATTGGTAGGATCGGACTTCCGAATCACATAAGTGTGGCCAGTCCTCACCTTCCGGAGAAGGCATAGCCTCGTAAAGTATGAGTCTCGTCTCCATATAATCATTTCGGTTGACAGATCCCATCTGGTTTCGCAGCTAATTCCAGAATTGATAAGCAGTGAGAAAGGGACTGAAACGTCCACAAAATCAGAGAACCAATCCCGCTTCCTAGCCTAGACAAACATTCAAAGAAGCACATGCCCCACTCTTAAACTGTGTCAATAGGTGTGTGACACAGGGAAGAAGCTCACAGAGGCTAACTGCTATTAGGGTCTAAAAGATAAATTATTAAAATCTACCTTTCTTTGAGGTATATTACTAACGCTTTATATATACCTAAGCTACTCCTTTATTACTTAGTCCCCCTCTTTATACCCCTTAAGCTATCCCTTAATTAATAAGGTCTAATTAGCGAGGCTTAATAAGATATTCCCTCCCCTAGGCTTTATCCTAAAGGCCGCTTATAGCTTATATACGCTATATTAATCCCTTATTTATAAAATCCTTTAATATATAATATAAAAATAAATAAAAGTAGTACTTATTAGCCTGAGTATAAACCCCTTATTTTAAATAATAAATTTAGTTAGCTTTATAATTTTATACCTAGGTTGCTCTTATTTATAGTCCGTTTTTATAACTACTAGTACTTAAATAATCGTCGCCCTACTTTTATTTACTAATATTAACCCCTTTCTAAGCTATTACGATTCCCGATTTCTCTTTTTTTTTTTTTTATAATTATTTTAATTATATATAGTCTCTCGTTTTTATTAGCGTTTATACTACTTTTTTATTACGTAGATTTTATAGCTAATAAATATTTTTTAAATCCCTTAATTTTTTATATTCTTTATATCTAAGTTAGTCTCTTTTAAAATTATACCGTATTCGTTATTAATTTTATTTTAATCTAAATATAGCTCTTTTTAATAGCGTTATTATAATTAGTAGCGGACCGGTTATTAATACTACGGGTGCGCCTAGTAGTAGCGGTAGTAGCTATCTATTTAAAAAGCTTAATATTCCCTTTATTTACCCTAACCTTATATATATATTATTATTAATACGCTACTTATACTAACTATTATAAACTCTTATTAAGAAAAAAAAAAGTAAATATTAAAAAAATTATAATTAACTAAATACGCTCACTACTCTACCCCGCTTATATTATATATAAAGTACTTAATTTATAAATTAAGTACTATAATTAACTAGGTTAGTAATTTATAGCCCCTAGTTTACTCCTTTATTTAATACTTTTTTAAGATTTAGCGCGCGTTATATAGAGTATACTACGCAAAACTATTTTTATAAAAATATAATAAGTACTTAGCACTATTACTACTCTATTACTTTTTTATATATTAACTAATAATACTTTAAGTCCCTAAGTCCGCAAAGTTTATAATACGAACCCTTTAAAATACCGCTCTTACTTCGAATAATAACGTTTATAATTTAGAAGTTTATTGCTTTATTATTACTTTATTATTATTATTACTCGGGTTATTAATATTACTCTATAGCTTTAATAAACCTATAAAATTATTATTAATAATATATAAAGAGCGCTTAAGTACGCTAATAAAAAGGTCCGTTTTACCCCCGTTATTAATAATAATAATAATAAAATAGTTATAAGCTCCTCTTACGCTACGTCTTTATTTTATAATAACGTAATAATTATACTACTACGTACTATTTATAATAAAGTACGCCGTTTAAATAATATTTTAAAAGGGGTATAGTTACCCCGCTTATACTCTATATTCATAGCTAATTATTTATAAATTTATTAATAATAGAGTAACTATTTCTTTTTTAATAATCCTAAGGATAAGGATAAGGGCAGCCCCTTTATATATAAAGGTAGTCCTCCCGCGGGTTATAAGGATTAGGGAAGTTATTTATAATTAATATATTTATACTACTTAGTTATAACTATATAACCCCCTTTTTTTATTATTAATAATTAGTTCGCTACGTTATTAGGCTTATTAAGAGCTAGGGCGCGCTACTTAATTAAAACTCGTTTTTTATATATACTAATTAACGCTATGTTTTTAATATACCTAGCTAGCTCTTACGTATTTTCGTTATTATTATATCCTTTTTATTAAATTAAGTATTATTACTTCCTCTTTAGCCCTCTATATTATATAATATTTTTTATTTTATAAAGTAGCTCCCCGTTTATATCCTTAATAAATAAGGGCTTTTAAAGGGCTTTTTTATAGTATTAATATAGCTTAAGTAAGGATATATAGAATATATTATATATTCTATACTACGTTAGTACGTCTAGTTAATAAACTACCCCCGCTATCCTAACTATCGATTTAACTTTAAATAGGCCTAAATACTTATTAATTAACTTCTAACTAGGGCGCTACTTCTTAATATATTTTCTTAATAATAATACTTAGTTACCTATTTTATATAATATATCTATCCTAACCTTATTAGCTTATTATTTATATATTTTATATACTTTTTATATAAGGGGTCGTAGAGCTTTTTAATTAGCTCGTAATCGGGCTATACGCTCCTTAACTAAAATATTTTATATACTATCTCGAGTCCTTATTAAGATCGATATAGGGTAAGTAAATAAGAACCTAAATAAGGCCTTAATAAGCGCTTTATAAATTACTAAGTACTAAGCGTTATTATATATAAACTCAGCTAGGTAAAAACGCTATACCTAATTTAATTAGTTTTAAATATAAAAGTAGTAAAAGTACTACTCTAAGTATTAGTTCTATTATTTTATTTAACTATCTATTTATAAATAAAATATAGTACTAAGACGCCTCTTTGTTATTAAGAGGTAATAAAAATAAGTTTAAAACTTATTTATAAATAACGAGCCCCTATTAAAAATAATCCCTTTAAATATTCTAAACTTCGTAAAGATCCTTACGAATAAGAAGTTTACGAATCCCTAGGTTATAAGGGTCGTCCTCGTAATAATATAAATACTATATTTCGTAAATTAGTTTATTATAACGAGTATTACGTTATAAGGGCGCCTCTTAATTAATATAGTTAATATAAATAAGCCCGTAATAAAGTTTAGTAATATTTTTTACTATAGCTTAATTAGGGTAAGTAGGGGGTATAATAAGCTATATAGCTTATAATAACAAGGCTTCGTTTACTAGTATATTATATAAGTATTAATATAATTTTTTATATCCCTACTTATTTTATTTTAATAATAATAGCGTTTTAGTAATACTATCGTCCGCTTTATATTATAATATTTTATTATAAGTATATTATAATATATTTTAATAACCTCTCTCTTTAGCCCCTTATATAGTAATATATAAGCATAGCTATTATAATATAATAACCCTCTTAAATTATATACTTAGCTTTATTACTACTTTTTTTTAGCTAAGCGAGGCTATTAGTTCTTCTTAGTTTATTACTTATTTTTTATAAAAGCGTCCTTTTATTAAGTAGCCTATAGTTAACTTATTATTAATAACCCCTCTTTATTAAATACTATTTTAAGTACTCTTATTATATTAAAGTCCTATAAAATAAGTAGCTTATAATTTATAGTTTTAATAATAAGCTTAAGTAGCTCCCTAAGTATTATACTATAACTCTAATACCCTAGGCTCGTAACCCTATTATATTTTTTAAAATACTTCTTAGAGCTTTTTTAAACCGGAGTTCTTAACTTCTTTTATTTATTTCTTTATATTATTACTAATTTTATTTCTAAAATACTTATTATCCTTTTTACTTAGGAGCTATTCTTATAGCTCGTTTTTATATATTTTATTACTATAACTCTAAGGGGCTCTTATATATTTTTAGTATTATATAGGTCTTTTTTTATTTTTAATAATAGCTCTTTTATTTTATTATTATTATTATTTTTATTATAATCAGGTCTTTATAATAGTTTATTTATTAAGTTCTTAATACTTAGCTTAAACCTAATTTTAATATTAAACGCTACGAGTTTATTTAACTAGTATAGCTATTTCTTATTTAGCTTTTTTTTAGTATTTAGGAACTATAAGTTAAAATAGTTTATAAATATTATAACCTAATCTTAGCTATAGGTAAGGTAGTATTACTAGTTTTTTAGTATATTTATAATAGTTAGTAGCTCCGTATTTCCTATACTATAATAGCTCTTTATATTTATTAATTTCCTTAACTTATAAATAATTAAGTACTAATTACCCTTAAATAATTACGTAATTACTAAGCTAATAGCTCGAGCCGAAGCGTTTATTTATAACTATATAGGTAGAATAAGGTTAAAATATCGTAATATTAGTATATTAATAAATACTACTAATAACTTTTTAAATAACTTTATAGTAAGTATTAATAGCTTTAACTATCTTAGCTTCGCCTTTTTTAATAAGTTTATTAAAAGTACGGTTATTTTAGTATAATTATTAATAAATTTATAATAGAACCCTATAAATTTAAAGAACGTTTATATATTTTTAACGCTCCTTAAAAGTAGCTAATTTATTATAGCTTTAGTGCGCGCGGGTTCTATTTTTATACTTTTATTAAATATAATATACCTTAAAAATCCTATACGTAATATATAAAACTCGTATTTACTACTATTTAAATATAAGTTTTATTACTATAGTTTTTATAATACGCTACGTATGTACTTTTTATATACTATATAGTTATTACTATATATTAAGATATTACCTAAGTATATAATATAAATAGTATTAACTAGGCCGCTTAGAACGTTATTAATATATATTTAAAAAGTTATAAGCGCGTTAATTAGCTTAAAAAGTATAACTAAGTACTCGAACTACCCGTATTTAGTATAAAAAGCTATTTTCTATTTATTACCCTTAGCTATACGTATATAGTAGTACGCGTTTTTAAAGTCTAGCTTCGTAAATACGGAGGTATTAAATAGTCTATTTAATATCTCTCTAATTAGTAATAGTAGCGTTCTATTTTTTTATATAATTTTATTAATTACCCTATAATTAACGTAAAGTTATAGCTCTCTTCTTTTTTTAAATATAAAAAGAATAAGTGCTCTAGCCGGGCTTATAAAAGGGTATATTTAGCCCCTAGTTTCTATTTTTATTAAATAGTCTCGTAAAATCTCGAGCTTATAGTTCGATAATAAGTAAATAGGTCCTTATAAAATAAGCATAGCGTTATTTAGTTCGATATAATAATCGTATAGTGTTTTATTTAGTAACAAAATAGCCTTTTTTTTTAAAAATAAGTTATTAAAATCCTAGTATTATAGCTTTTAATCTTTAGCTACGCTCGCTAATATTACGTTACTATTTATAACTAGGTTAATTATAATATGCGCGAGTATTATTAAAACTAAGTTATTTAGTAGCCCCTTTTTTAGGGTATCTAAGCGGATATATTATTTATAAATTAAATACTACTATTTTTTTTATTTCTAACTAATTAATAAGTTAACGTTTTTTAACTAGGGGAAACTAAGGATAAGCGTTAATATTATAATATCGGCTATTATAAAGTAATATAGTTATATCTCTATTATATTATCGCTATTCGTAATTTAAAACCGTAAATAGTAGCTCCTTAGCGTTTTTATTTATTTACCCTCGATATTTATTAGTTATAGTAATAAATAAATTTATAAATTAGCGTTAAAGTTATTAAATAGCCCGATACTAATTACGTTCCCTTCTACTCCCAAATTAATAAGGGCGCCTAGCTTTTCTTATACGTAATTTAGGTATATATAAATCGGGATATCTAAGCGCTGCTCTTATTAATTACTAACTACCCTCTTTATTAAAATAGTATTTAAGCTTATTATTAGTCTGCGCTACTTAGCTAAAGCGAGGTTTAATTAATAATTAGTAGCTTTATACCCTTTTTAATTATATTTATAATATATAATACTAAAGTAGCTATTAGCGAGGTACTTAGTTTCGCTATAGTTATAGTACTACTAATACTACTCCCGTAGTTATGAATAATCCCTTATAATATAGCTAGTTTTTCTATAATTATAATACGTAGTATCCTTATTAAGTAAGTTATAGCGTATTCTTTACGTAGTTAGCTTATTAATACCCCTATATTTCCTTACTAACTTATTTAAGTTTAAATTAGAATATTACTTAGGGGACGTTTATAGGCTCCTTATTAATAGCGAGGATTGCTCGATACGTCTTATTAGTAATACTAACTATAAGCGAGTCCGTAAAAGTTCTATTTATAATACTATTACGAAGTATAATTCGGGCCGTAGCTTATTTATTAATATAAAGATCTTTTATTTTTTTATTAAAATATATTTTAGTTTTATTTCGAGCTTATTAATATAACTAACGAACTTATTAACCCTTTTTTTTTAATTTTATAAAGTATTATTTAGGTATATATTTACTACTATCCCTTAGCTAGCGGGATTAAATAAGTTATTTTATAAAAAGGTCTTTAGTTCTTTTTATATACTTTAGTTTATTATAAACTTAGGGACCCTTTTATAATTAAAAATATAGTATATTTAAGAGGTTTTTATACTACTACTTAGGTAGCTAACTATATACGCTACTTTATTATAGTTTATTTTTATTTATTAAGTTTATAAGTCGAAATAATAGTAATAATTAAATAAGAAGCTCTATAGGTCCCGTACTAATTTATTAATATATAATAAGTTAGAGAGGGATAGTAGTTTAAATATAAATATTCTATTTATAACGCTTACTTAAGTTAAAAAGGAGCTAATAAATAAAAGCTTAAGTAATACGAACTTATTATTTTATTATTACTTAAGTAGCGCTTTAAATATAGCTTTACTTATTAAGCTATTTTTAGTTCGGGGGTTCGCGTTCTTATTTATATTAAAATTAACGTCCGAGGTTATTATAGCTAAAACTATAGTTTTTAATATAGGGGCCGGGCTATTTAAAAAGCTCCGTAAGCGTTTTAAATTTACTCGTTTTTTATATAAACGCTTTTTATACGTTATTATAAATTTTTTTTTTTAATTATTATTCTTATTTTTATAGTTCTATTAATTTATTATTAATCGTTCGGTTTAAATATTAATAAACGAGAGTAAGAGGTTTACTATTTTATTTAAAATTCGTTAATATTTTTAATAATACGGTCCTTTTATATTATTACTACGCGGTTCGTTTTATTATACTCTATTTTTATATTATTTATTAAAAAAGAAGTAACTTTAGGGGGTCCGATAAAAATAAGTTATCTTCTTTTTATTATTATAATACTAACTACGCTCTTTTACTATATTTTGTTTTTATAAATATTTTAAGCTCTTAGCTTAGTCCTTTTTATAAATAGAAATTTTAAATTATTAATAAGTATATAATATAAAAAAAAAGCTTATAAAAGCTAATTATTATTAGGGTTTAAAAAATAAATTACTAAAATTTACCCTTCCTTAAGGTATATTACTAGCGCTTTATATATACCTAAGCTGCTCTTTTATTGCTTAGTCCCCCTCCTTATACCCCTCGAGCTATCCCTTAACTAACGAGGTCTGACTAGCGAGGCCTGACAAACTACGTGTTGCAGCTGCAATCGATCACTGCCGACATGGTAAGGCTGCATTGCCGTCTCATCTGAGCTTCAAAGTGAGCCTTGCCGACTTCAAGTTTGATAACTTGTTTTGGTGACTAATAGTCCCGGCCGTTGAGCTTAGCTATGCATTGTGTTTGTTCAGCTTCCCAACCTAAGCAAATACCAGATAATTGCAAAGATAATCAATTCTGTCTCACAGGGTTGACTTTTACTTCCTGTTCCGTGACTAGCCTCTCTCGTACGTTAGCCTGTCGTCAATACATATCTCGCCCGAGGAATATGGCTAGATTGGCGCGGATGGATCAGCATCCTAACCGTCCCCTGAAACAGGATAGAGGCTGTACACATTCGAGGAAAAAAGTTCCTGTCATCTGTGCCCGATGGTCTCGATTGGTCTCCAAATTTTCAGTATCCTCTTTGTGTCACGAAACCTTCATATGGCGTGGGTCCGAATCCCAGACTGCGGTGTTCCGGCTATCACGAATTCACGAAGCTGACGAATCGCCTACAGTCTGACCTCATTTCATGTGGTTAGCTTTGTGACTATATCAAATCCGGTGAGACTGTCGCCTACTTACCAAGATTTGTAGAGAGTATCAGGAAGGAATCTTGAAGGATGTGACGAAGCTTGTCCTGCAATAGGACGGAGGTGAGGCAACCACTTTCCCAACACCCCAAGGCGCTGGGCGTTGGGCGTATGTGACCAGGCCCTTACCCTGGGGCGTGGCAAATTCAGATGCTCTGATGATGGAATCAGCCTGTTGAAGAAATTTTCGTCTCTGAGGCGCAGTCGAACCTCGGAAGGAGCGTCTCCTCTGTGCCCCTGAGCGATGGTCGATATGTTCATGTTTATTGCGTCAACAAAGACCATTTGGGAGGCGGAAGTCTTAAGAGATAGATGGGCGGCCCTCGAACTGATCTACCACAATGCTTATGTTGGGTTCGTAAAGCGTCTGCAACTTGTTTATCACAGGGATTCCCAAATCGCACCAGCGTACTGTTCAAGTCCCATTCTCTCTTTCACCAATTTAAATCTCTTGTCTACGAAAAGGACCTGAATAATGGCAGCTTCAGCCTATCTAGGTTCCCGCCCACCCTCGAGGTCTGTCGAGGTGATTTTCTTCCAGTACCACAAGTTTCAAAGTCTCAAAGAACAAGCCCAATGCTCAGCCTCCTCGATCATTCGACTTGCATGCGCAATATGTTTAGAGGCTTTCTCGCCCAGCGAGCGTATCTGCTTGGCTTTCCAGGGCAAAGAAAAGGCCTGGCAACTTTGGAGTAAAAGCATCAGTGGTAATGACAGAATTTTACCTTTACTCCAAGCCGAACTTGACACCCCGCAAATCAGTCAGCCAGTGGACGAGGATATCTTCAGGCATGCGCTATCAGTCTCTGCTCTTGAGGAAGACCTTCAGATATTTGAGAATCAATCGTCACTGGCAAGTCTGAAAGGAGTCTGCCAAAATGTAAGTTGCTGTCTGCACATTACCTGCTTATGTTTTCTGTACTATACTAAACTTATCCAGGTAGAAATGCTCTTTACTGCCAAGTGGGACCACTTCACTCGAGGCATCTTATTGAAGTGCGAATACGCCGTGTCTTGTCTGTCAGACTGGCAAGCTAGATGCATTCTGTCTACCTTTCGGCAGGTGCTGGAGAACATCGTCTCAGACCCTTACTCCAGAGTTTCGGAGATTGAGCTCATGAATGACCGCAATTACCAACAGTGTCTCGACTGGAATGAGCGCTCCTCGGACCATACCAATATCAGTGATATCAGTGTGGACAAGATGATCGACAAGCACATACATGATTCTCCCCTCAGCCCAGCTGTAGATGCATGGGACGGCCAATTGTCTTACGCCGAGCTACATGCGGCTTCTTCCAGAGTTGCCCAAGAGCTTCGTCAGCGTGGTATCGGCCCTGAATCCACCGTTGCGCTATTCTTCGACAAGAGCCTTTGGAACATCGTTGCTACCGTGGCAGTTCTCAAAGCGGGCGCTGCATTCGTTCCCCTGGACCCCTCGCAACCCGACAAGCGAACCTCTTCCATTTTGGAAAAGATTCAGGCAAAAGTTATTTTATGTTCTGAGATCTATACCCAGCACCTGCTGCACTTTTCCCAGATTGTACTTGGCTTGGGTAGCTCTTGGTTCCAAGTGACCCCTTCATCCATCTCGCAAAGCGCTTCCACCATTTTGCCGTGGAACTTGGCGTATGTCATGTTCACCTCAGGAAGCACAGGAGAGCCCAAAGGCGTGATGATTGATCACTCTGCTTGCGCTGCAAGTGTCGTCGCCCACGGGCACGCAACTGGCTTCAGTCCTAACACTAGGACTATCCAATATGCTCGCCACACTTTCGATGCATCGATTGCGGAAATTTTGACTACACTTGCCTTCGGGGGTTGTATAGTCATCCCATCCACGGATGAGCGGCTAGACAACATCACAGCTGTCATTCAGGAGAAGAGGGTAAACTGGGCATTTTTTACGCCTTCAGTGCTTCGTCTGCTGGAGCCTTTGGAGGTTCCGGGACTGACGACTGTCGTCGTCGGCGGCGAATCTCTAGGCCAAGACATTATCGAGGCATGGGCACCAGGCCGCAATCTCGTCAATGGGTATGGCCCTACCGAGAACACCGTTTTTTCCATTATGCACCCATTGTCACTCTCCTCCAAGGCAGGGGCGATCGGACGCGGGGTTGGTACACTCTGTTGGATTACCGATCCTGAAGATCCTAACCGTTTGTCACCTCTTGGGGCAGTCGGCGAGCTGCTTTTAGAAAGCCCTCAACTTGCAAGAGGCTACTTGAACTTTCCGGACAACGAAGGTCCAAACCAAGCTTTTGTTCGAGATCCGCCTTGGCTTGCCAAACATGGTCGCCGGTCCAGACTTTACAAGACCGGAGATCTCTGTCGCTTCGACGAGAATGGTGTGATTCACTTCGAAGGCCGCAAGGATACTCAACTCAAGATATCTGGGCAACGTCTGGAGGCTTCAGAGGTTGAGTACCACCTCCGAGCTGCATTTCGCACCCCGGATATCATCGTGGATGTGCTCAATCGACCGACCCAAGACACAAAGGCACAGTCTAAGGTTCTCGTCGCTTTCGTTTGTCTCCAGAGAGAATCTGACCAAAGACCAGACACTGCGTCAACCTATATCATGACTCGACGACACCCACCACTCCTAGAAGCAATCCCCAATGTCGAAGAGGAGATATCTCAAAAGCTTCCATCATGGATGCGTCCATCAATCTACATCCCTCTCCTTGACTTTCCGTTGAGCCTAAATGGAAAGGCTGACGTCAAGAGACTCCGACGTGAAGCCGCATCCTTGACGGCCGAGCAATTTTACCTCTTCGCCCAGACCGACGCTATCGTGCAGGCCGAAGAGACGCCACAGCTCTGTCTCATGCGAGACCTCTGGGCTGAGGTGCTAGGGATTCAGCCTGTCGCGATCGTGGCTACTAGTAGTTTCTTCCGTCTTGGCGGAGACTCGCTTGCGGCTATCAGCCTAGTAACTGCTGCTCGAAGAAAAGGGTTGCAACTGAGTGTCGCTCAGATCTTCAAGAGTCCCTCTCTACAGGATCTTTGCCTGCTTGCAACTGAGTTCAAGAAGACAACATTTGAGGTACGGCCGTTCGAGCTTGTCAACAAGGAAGGCTTTAGTGAACTTCTTCATGAGATTTCCTGCGAATGTGCCATTAGCGCAGGAGACATTGAAGATGTGTTTCCTTGTACTCCTTTACAGGAAGGTCTCATGGCACTATCTTCTTCAACTTCCAACTCTTACTTGGTACAGTACGTTCTTAACGTCACCGCCGACATCGATATTACAAGGTTGAAGATGGCTTGGGAGACTGTCGCTGAGGCTCACGGAATACTCCGCGTTCGATTGGTTGACACCATTTCTTCGGGTATCTATCACGTAATAAGGATAGTAACCGCATCTCACGAAGTGCCCGTCACGTGCTAAATCACGTGTCTATTTTAGATATCGTATATATAAACCTTTTCCTTTTATCTATTTCTATTTTAATATATTAAGCTATTTTTATTATATTCTATATACTTATTACTACGTATTATAATTTATAATAGTTATAAACCTAGTTCTTAGTTAAGACCTTATACTATAATAATATACTTATTAATATAATTTTTATAATTTCTTTAAAATAATAAATATACTCATATTAACTTTAGCCTAAGCTAAATTAACTAATTATAATAATTAAATTAAATAGTTTAACGTACTCTATATTATAAATAAGGGCGTCGGGGTTTAGAAGTACGTCGACTTAAACATTTTAAATTCTAACGTACTCTTTAACCCTTTTATAGCGCTTATTTTACTCTTTAAATTCGGATAATTAATTATAACTTATAATAAAGAAGAATTACGAGCTTATTAAATACGCTATAAAGTATTTAAAAACGACTAAAAAAACTAAAAAATCCTATATTAGTAGTTTCTAAATATAACTCCTAATATAACCCCTTTAACTTCTTTAAGTATAAGTAATTTATAAAACTAAGCTAGGTTTCTTTTTATAAAGCTAACTAAGCTACCTACTTTACGTAAATAAATTTATCCTTATACCGCACTTATAAAAAGGATTTATATACTTAAGAGTATTTAAAAATAATAAGAGATTAAAGCTAAATATAAATAACTTAAGGCTTAAGAACGTAATATTATTAATATATATATTAAACTCCTTACTTAGTAGTTAGTAAAATTAGTTAATACTACTCTTTATAAATATGTATTTTAAAAAACTATTAAGGATAGTACTAAGTTTAGTATATAACGAATCGTTAGATATTTAAAATAGGAATTTACGCTCTTTAAAGTAATAGTTAAGAATATAGTTTAAAAAAAATATTAATAAGCCCTTAATAAAGCGAGGATTAGAATTAACCCTTAATACTAATATAAAGAGTAATAGTTTACTTATTTCTAAGCTAAAATATATAATATTTTAAAAATTAATAAAGAGATTACTATACTTAACTTCTTAATTATAATTAAGTTTAGACTTAACCTTATATAAGAGTAACGTATATATAAGACTTTTAATAAATTAATAGCCTTTAGAATATATATTAAAACCCTTGAGGAGATTGCGTATATATTTAACTTAATAACCTAGGACGTATATATTAAACAGCCTTTAAGTTAAAGAGGGGCTTATTCTATTTTTATTAAACGCTCTAACTTAGTTAATAATATAAATAATAAGGGTAACGTTTCGTACCCTTATAATTATATATACTTATAGCGCCTTTTAGTATATTAAAAACTAAAATAAGTACTTATAAGCTAAAACGCTAATAAATTATTAATATAAATATTAAAAAGCTATATAAAAGAAGTCCTCGCTACTATTAAATTAAGTAAATAGAAATTACTCTATAATAAGCTTAAGAAAGCTAGTTAGCTAAGGAATAATAAAACCCCTAAAAAACCTAGGTTTTTAAAAAAATCCTCTAACTAACTTATAATAAGCTTATTAATAAACTAGGACGAGGGCTATATAGTTATTATACTTATAAAGAGTTAGGACTTAAAAATAAACGTAATTTTTAGTACCCCTATAAGTAGCGCTTACCCCTTTTTTTAAAATATAATAATAAATAGCTATAGAGTAATATATTTAGTTAATAATAAGAGCCTATTTAAACCCGATAGTTACGTATTATTAGGTAATAGTAACTACGTTAAATTAGGAACTACTATATTACTTATTACTATACGTAATACTCGTATTATAAAGGGCGTTTTAAATAGACTTAAAGGGAAGGGAACTTACGATTTAAAGCTTTAGAATATTACTTACGTCGAGGGATTTTATATTAATATAGTCTTAGAGACTTTACTAAATAGAAATATACTTTAATATTACGGTCTAGATTATATTTTATAATAGGGAACGCTTTATAAAAGTATTATTAAAAAGTAGCTTATTTAAAAAAATAATTTAATCTTTTTTAAATATAAGCTCCTCTAATCCTATCCTTTTTTTATAAACCTTAAGTATATTTTATAGAGCTTAGTTAATATTATATTACTAGTTAGTTATAAAAAATTCTATTACTTATATTGACGTACTTATAAAAAGTTTAATAGTATGCTCTTTTAGTACTTTAAAATAGGTTATTTTAGACTTAATACTCTTTATTAATTACTATATAAAACTTAAAGTATACGTATTAAACCTCTATTATAAGTTAAGTATAAAGTATATATATTATTTAATACTAAGATAATAGTCTTAAGAGGACTACCCTTAAGAAGAGCCTTACGGCTATAGTACTATATATATTAAGATCTCTTTTACTTCGAACTATTTCTTAATAAATAATAATATATACTTATAGTTTTTAATAAATATAATAAGTAGCTTAGGGGGTTCCTTTTAAGAACTAAAAAAAAAAAAAAAAATACTTTTTATATTATAAAGCCTCGAGGTAGTAATTCGTTATTAAAAAAGGACTCTAATTTACTTTTTTAAAAGTAATAATAAGACTACCCTCCTAATTATAAACGTTAGATATATATATAAGACGTAGTATAATAAGCTAGGAATTAGAATAGAACTTTTATTTTTATATATAAAAAAACCTATAAGTAATATAAAAAGAGTAAGTTAACTCGTAATTACTAAAGCTTATAAAATACGCTTTTTTATAAACCTCCTTATGAATTTATAAAATAAAATAGTATTAGTAATAATTTTTATTTATAATATTACTCTATAAGAGGCTAATAAAAGAGATTTGCTTATTATAATAAAATTTAATTAGTAAAAGTAGTATTAACGCTAATAATAAACGAGTTATTAAGTATAGGATTCTGAATTAGTAACCCTGCACTTTAGTAATTTTTATATATATAATTACTAAGTATACCCTTTTTATAAGGATTATAAGAGGGGTATATATTAAAAAGAGTTTAAAGTACTTCCCCGCGGGTATATAAAATACTTAGTTAAATATATATTAAAAATATATAATTTATATAGGGTTTAAGTACCCGTGCTTAAGTAGGTATTTATTATAAAGAATATTAAGTTTAATAAAAAAGTCTTTTATAATCCTATATATAAAGAATAAGCTATTATAAGTAAGTAAGTAAATTTAATAATTTAAGAAATATAAAAACTCTTTAATATTAATAATAAGTTAGTTTGAGTACTTAGAAAAGTAGATTTAAACTTTAGAAATACTAGTACTTAGGATAACCCTATAGTTAAGGATAGTATTATTATTAGATTTTTAATTATTTAGGACGCTAAGTAATTAATAAATATACTCTAGGGTATAGTTAATAAGGCTAACGAGGCTAATATAGTTTTATTATTATTACTAACTCCTAAGATAACCCCCTTATATAAGCTCAGGGGTAGGGGTAAAAAAGGGGATATAATAACTAGGTTATAAATAGCTCTATATAATCTATAATCCTTTTTATAAGCGCTTATATATATTATAAAAGTTCTTAAACCTTTAATTCTTAATAGCTCTTAGTAAAACGCTAGAGTACGTAGTAAATAAAGTACTAATTATAAAGAAGTAATTCTTAATATTAAAGTTAACGTTAGTAAGGAACTTTTATAATAAACCTCTATTACTATATAAGAATAGAGCTTATAAAAACTACTTTATTAAGTACTAAATAAAGCTCTATTAGGTCCTAGACGTTTAAACTAGGCCTATAGACCTTTATAATACTTTAATAGTAGTATTTTTATAATACTTTTATATTTAAATATAAAAAATAGTAATTACTATAACCGCCGCTAGGACTACTTTTTTTTTATTTTTATACCTAATTAATAAAAAGCTATAGAAAAAAGTAATATAAAATATATAATACTTTATTAAGTAGTAAAAAGAGTAGTTTATAAAACCTATTTAGAGCGCTCTAAAGGAGTTTAAAAACTATAACTTATTAAAATTAACTTTTAGAGCTTACTAAAGAAGTTTAGTAATATTAAATATCTCTTATAATAACTATAAAAGTTACTTAGGGATATTATAAATATAAAAATAAAAAAGCTAAGGGATATTAGTATATAAAAAAAAGTTAACCGTAATCCTAAATAAAGGATCTTATTTTTATTAAAGTAAGTATATATTTATAAGTACGATACTAATAACGAGGTTTATAAAATAAAAATATGTATATATATAAAGGGGGATATATAACTACTTAACCCCTTATAAAATACGTACGCTTTAATACTCGCTATAAAAGCCTTTAGGCTTATAATAATAATAGCTATTTAATTCGACCTTAAGGCTAACTAATATAATACTATTAATATATTCCTTAATACACCTCTTAAGAATAAAAAACTAATAATTATTAAATTCTTAAAAAGATATAAGGTTACTAATAAAGTAAGTAATTTCTAACGCACTCTATATAGCCTCCGAGACTTACTAATTCTCTAGTTCTAAACTTTTATTTTTATACTTTATAATATAAATATAATATATAACTATAAAGAGATTTATATTTACTAAACCATAAATAAAAAAGTAATATTAATATTCTATATTAACGACTTTATTATTTTATATTATTAAAATAACTAAGAGGTAGCTTAGGGGATCGTTAATAATATAAAAGAATATATTAACTTTAAAAAAAATAAACTAATTAATTACTTCTTTAGAGTACGGATTTTATAAAACCGTATTACTTATAAAATTTACCTTATTTATAACGTATATATTAAGTAAGTTACTAAGCGCTTTGACCTTATAAATTTATTATATTTAGCTACCCCTCTTTTTTAAAACGAGTTTAAACTAAATAAGGGGTAGGTAATAAAGGAGGAAATAAAGAGCTATTAAAAAAAGGTTAGAAATATACTTTATATAGTTATTATAATTAGACTAAATATTGCTTTTATTTACTTATAATTATTATAGTTCTTAACTAACCTAAGCGCAACTTATATTAAAATAATTAACTACTATATTTAATATCTCTATATAATAAAATATTTTACGCTCTATTATAGTAGTATACTAAGTACGTAATTATTATTTTTAATTAGAAATATTAACTTCGTAAATAACGAGGTAATATAATAATTATTTTAAGGATATATAATATTCCTTTTTAATAGCCTAATTTAATAAAAATTAGTACGCTAAGCGACGGTTATAATATTAACTACCGAAGCTAAGCTTTTTTATTTTAAGAAAACTATAAAAAAGACTATAGCTCTAAAGCACTTTTTTAAAAATATTACCCTTAACCTAAAAAAAATATAGTCAGTTAACTATAATAATTAATAAATAATTTAACTTATCGTAGGGGAAGGGAAAAGAATAGCTACGTAACTTTATTATATTAATATATAGAATATATAGCTAAGATAAGAGTATACTAAAAGTAGCTTCGAAGTTACTTATATATTAATAAAAAATATATTAATAAATAGACTTATTAAAAACTTTTTATAAGCTAAGTTCGAATATTTCCGCACACTTCTTAACCTTTATAATATATAAAAAGTTATTATAAATAGCTAAAATAATTAAAAATAATTAATTTAAACTATATTTAAAAAAACTTAATACTTAAAAATAAACGATAAATAGAACTTAAAGTATAGCCTAGAGGCCTAAAATAAATAAAATAAAACTTTTCTTAGCTTAAAGGCCTAAACTCTTAAAATAACCTTACTCTATAGGGTATATATATATAAAAATAAGACCTAAGCTTATACTTATTATTTAAACTCCTAGTTTATAAAGTACGTAATTACTAAGATTATAATACTATTAATAAAAAGGGCGGGTACGTATACTAAGAACTATACCTTACGTACTTCAAAATTTATAAAATTAAGAATAATATAAAGTAAAATAATTATTAAATTAATAACTTAGGGTATAGGAGCGGGTAGTATAATAAGAGGTTAGTTATAAATAATTATAATAAACGTAATTAATAATATAAGCGTACTTAGGGGAGGGGGTAGGGGGTATATAAAAAAAAGTCCTTTATATAAAACTTAATATAGTTCTTATATATTTTTTTATTATTCTTTATATAATAAATCATAGCGCAGAGCTTATTAATTTCTTATTAAAACTATAGTTAAGAATACGCTTTTTAATAATAAAAAAGGATAATATATTTATAATAAAGGGAGTACTATTTATAATAACCTTAATAAGAGCCTAGGCTATTAGCTATATAATAATTAGTATATTAATATACCCCTTAGCTAAATAACTATTAAAGTACTATATATACCGGCTACTACTTTTTATAAAATAATAACTACTATCCTTAGGGTTAGTATACTAAAGGGCTATTTAAAAATAGGGTATATATTATACCTCCCGTTTTTTAAAAACTACTCCCTTAAGCTTTTTAAAAACTAAGTATATATTAATTAGGCTTAAAATAGTAAAAAAAACTATACTTATTACGAGGGGTACTTTAACTTTTTAATATTCTTTTTTACTTTTTATTACCTTTTTAAAAAAAACTAGCTTTACGTTTTTTAAATTTTAAAATATTATTAAAAACGAATTTTTAAAATAATAGTATATAATATACCCTTTTTAAAAAGCTTAATATTTAAAATATTCTTATTCTTACTTTTAAATTCTAAGGGGGGGGATAAATAAAAGCTCTTTAGAGCTCTTATTACTACTATTTACCTTATTATTACCCTTATTATAATTATTAATAAGAGCTTTAAACTTAATAAAGTTCTTAATATTTTTATTAATAACTTTAATATCCTCTTAATTAAAGAGGGAGAGCTTAGTAACCGGCCTTTAGTAAGTAAATAGGAGGTTATAGGGGGGGATAATAACTTAAAAAAGCTCGTTAATATTATTACTTATTTAAACTCTTAGTAAACTATATAATATATATATAAAAAGTATTATAAAAATTATATAAAACTTATTATTATTTCTAAATATATTAAATATTTATATTTAGAATAAAATTAGTAAACGATTTAATAATATAGGTGCGCGCGTGTAATAAATAGGGGTACTTATAGTAATTATAAAAAGGTTAAAAAGAGGAAGAAAAATAATAACTAAGTAACGTTATAAGAATTTAAATATACGCGAGGTAGCTAAGTAGCCTTGCCCTTAGTAATTTATATAGTAAAAATAGTAAAATACGTACTATTCCGGGTTAGGATTCTATTTATTTTAAATAAAAAAATATATTTATAATAAACGTAGTTTAAAAAGCGTATATCCTTTATATTTCTTTTTTTATTTATATTTAACTAAATTGGGCCTTTATAAGGGTATTTAGAGGTTTTATTTTAAGTATAATAGCTCCTTAGTAGTAGTAATTAGGGGGTATATTACGTAATAAAGATAGTAACTATATCTTACGAAGTACTTATTACGTACTAAATCACGTGTTTATTTTAGATATTGTGTATATAGACCTTTTCTTTTTATCTATTTCTACTTTAATATGTTAAGCTACTTTTACTATACTCCGTATGCCCATTGCTGCGTGCCATAACTCGTGACAGTATCCTCCAAGTCATAGTCCGAGAGAATTTGACTTGGAATGAAAGCTTCAATCTCGAAGAGTATCTCGCGGTGGACTTGGACGTACCTTCAACCTTTGGAGTGCCGCTCAATCGGTTCGGCATCGTCTATAATGCAGGAGGTGATGCTTCTCACATGGTATGGACGGTGCACCACGCTGTGACTGATGGCCAGGCCGTTGGCCTCACCCTTCAATCAGTACGGGATGCTTTCCATGGTGCTCTGAAGCCAACTGAAACTTCCTTTGCCTCGTTTATGAAACACTTCAAGGGCATGCATATGGAATCTGCATCGAGGTACTGGAGCTCAGTCTTCAAGGGAGGACAATTCGCATCGTTCCCGAGGAAGCCATCAACAGTGTTTGGTGCCCTGGAGCATCAGATACCAGCTTTTGTTCTTCGAAAGGTCCCCGTGCCACCATCAAGTACGGATGCCACTGCAACTACTATGCTGCGTGCAGCTTGGGCATTGGTCATCAGCCGCTTTAGCAACTCTGACGACGTCGTCTTTGGTGTTACATCGTCTGGGAGGAATGCCCCATTTGACAATATCGAGTCCATCCTCGGCCCAATCATCGCAACTGTCCCATTGAGGATTCGGTGTAATGGCACATCATCGGTGCGCGACTTGCTTGATAGCATACAGATGAGCACGATCAACATGATCCCTTTCGAGCAGATGGGAATACAGAATATCGCTCGCATCAATCCTTCATGCCGATCAGCCTGCGACTTTCAAACTATGATGATCGTACAGCCAGAGGTTGATATGGCCATGAAAAATGGTCCATTCATCAGCTATCACAGGCCTCAGGACCTTGACAAGTTCAGATCTCACGATATCATGTTTGAGTGCAATCTTGGGCAGAACGAGGTCTTTCTGAATGTGAATTACGATCCTCAGTCTGTCGAAGCTGCCGAGATGGAACGCCTTGTGGACTACTTCGCAAGCGCTCTTGAGTTCCTGGCATCTTCCGAAAACCAAGTCCTGGATAATTTCTTTCGCAATCCCATCGCAAAGGATCTGTCCGATATCAGGGAGTGGAACAAACTTCCGCCCCAAATTGTTGATACGTGCGTTCACGCAGTCTTCGAAGAACATGTGCGCAATCAACCCGAGGCTCAAGCCGTTTTCGCATGGGATGGCTCTCTGACCTACTCTCAACTCGACACAATGGCATCCCAGCTTGCTCGAGTCTTGATGGAATTGGGTGTTGGGCCAGAAACGATGGTACCATATTGCTTCGAAAAGTCGATGTACACCGTCATCTCGATGCTTGCTATTCTCAAAGCGGGAGGCGCGATTGTCCCCCTCGACCCTGCACATCCACGAGACCGTAAAGCATTCATTGTCCGCGAAACAATGGCGAACGTGGTCGTTGCTTCTGGTAGCAATGCATATGTGTTCTCTGAGCTGGATGTTCGCACTGTTGTTGTTGACTCAAACTTCTTCGCCAGGGTTGAGGAAGTTGGAATTGCCACCTTTTCCAACCATGAGGTTCAACCATGCAATGCCGCAACTGTCATCTTCACGTCTGGTAGCACCGGACAGCCCAAGGGTGTCATTCAGGAACACAAGACCTTGTGTTCAGCTGCCAATGCTCATTCTAGTGCGATGCATATGTCCAAGAGCTCAAGGATCCTTCAATTTTCCGCTCATGTCTTTGACGTCAGCATCATTGAAATTGTCAATTCTTTCGTTCTTGGAGCCTGCATTTGTGTACCATCAGATGAAGAAAGGATGAACGACCTCGCTGGTTTTATCTCGAGGTCCCAGGCGAGTTGGGCCTTCTTCACTCCGTCCTTCGCACGAACTCTTGAGCCGAAAGATCTCCCTAGCATCAAGACTATTTGTATGGGTGGAGAGGCAATGACTATGGATTGCATCGAGGCGTGGTCTGGGATTGTGCAGCTCATCAATGCTTATGGACCCTGCGAAGGCAGTGTCTGTACCACCGCTGATATCAGTAGTGGTGGGTTCAAGACAGATTCTATTGGTCATGGAGCCAACACTCTTACCTGGATCGTCGATCCATGTAATCATGACATCCTGGCGCCAATCGGCACTGTCGGTGAGCTTTTGATCGAAGGGCCGAGTATTGCTCGTGGATATCTAGGCGATCCAGACAAGACAGCCAAGGCGTTCATCACGAATCCGGCTTGGATCACTGAATTCGAGACTGGCATTGCTGTCAGAAGGATGTACAAGACAGGCGACCTTGGAATTATGAGCTCCGATGGCTCAGTATCTTATCTTGGACGGAAAGATACACAAATAAAACTGCGCGGACAAAGAGTTGAGCCCGGAGAAGTGGAACATCAACTCACACAGCTATTACCGCCGGGCTCCATTGTAGCTGTTGACGCCCTCGTCCTCTCTGGATCTTCAAGCAAGTCACTTGTGGCTTTCATTCAGCTAGAAAACAATGTTTTCGGCTTTGCGGAGAAAAGAGACATCATCGAGGGCATTTCTGGTCGCTTGACGCAGCAACTGGCTTCCGTGCTTCCTGCCTACATGGTTCCCTCGCACTTGATCCCAGTCGAGGTCATTCCTTTCACACCGACTGGGAAGCTCGATCGACGCACATTAAAAGAATACGCTTCGAATCTGTGCATTGCTGAGAATCCAGAACATGGCATGGTGGAGGAAGACACCGACATGCTAGCGGCTAGCGAGCACATTGCTTTGAGTATCAGCAACAAGCTTGCCGAGCTTCTATCGGTTGGCGATTCTCAGAGAGCAGAAACCTTGCGTGGTCACAACTTTAACCCCTTCTACGCTGGTATGGACTCTATCCAGGTCATTTCACTGTCAACATTCGTTCGAAAAACCTACAACGTCAGCATCCCAATTCAAGAGTACATGAACAGCGCGGCGACCATCAGAGACATTGCTCAATTGGTCTTTGAAGATCAGCAAGGGTCGCATGATGACAACACCATCGACTTGATGCATGAGATTGAAGTTAATGATCGACCACTCGCGGCGTCACCGTTGCTAAGATCGTATGCAGAGATTGAGACATCATATACCCCCAAGATCATCCTCTTAACAGGAGCCACCGGATTTCTCGGGAACCAATTGCTGGCTCAGATCCTGCAACGACCACAGAACCACAAGGCCGTGGTGTTAGTCCGAGGCCAAGACTCAGCCCACGCCACTGAGCGGCTCTTGTCTCTTGCTCGCGGCAGCAGTTGGTGGCAAGAAGGATATTTTGATCGCATCGAAGTCTGGCATGGCGATTTATCTCTCCCACATCTCGGTCTTTCAGACGCTTCATGGTCTCGACTTGATGGCACAAGCGTCTGTGGTGAGTTGATCGATGCGGTTGTCCACAATGGGGCAGTTGTCAACTGGATGGCCGACTTTCAGGCGCTGACGCCAGCCAATATCCTTTCGACCGTCAACATTCTCACAGCGTTGACAAAAGCGACAGCATCTCGTCCAGTTCGCCTGACTTACGTATCAGGCGGTCACTTGTCCACTTCTCCAGACGATGTCGGGAAAATCGCAGCGGAGCTGAAGTCGTATCCGGCCTATAGTCAGACTAAATTTGTGGCCGAGATCCTAGTCGCACGATACGCTGAACGACTGCTCAATGCTGGCTTCGGTTGTTTGGCCACGATTGTCAAACCTGGCTTGATTATGGGCAGCTCCTCTGACGGCATCTCCAACACGGATGATTTCCTTTGGCGGTTGACCGCCAGTGCATTGGACATTGGGATGTTCAATGACAGCGAACGTGACTTGTGGCTTGCCGCTGCAGGCGTTGATCTTGTAGCTAAGACGGTTCTTGACAATTGTCTTGACCCTCAAAGCAACGGAGCTTATCATGTTGTTAAGAAGGTCTTGAACGGTCTCACCATGGGAGAGTACTGGAATATCGTCAGACAGGAAACAGGCCACACAATAGAGCCGACGGACTGCAAACTGTGGTTGAGAAGCTTGCACGAAGAGGTCAACGCCAAAGGGCCAAGCCACAGGTTGTGGCCAGTTCTCCATTTTGTCGAAGATACCGGCGGCAAACTCGGTCAGCCCTCAGGGACAATGACGCTTGATGACCAGCTGAAACATCAGGATTCGGTGAAATTGTCTCTTAGGAAGAGCTTGCGGTACCTAATCGCCATTGGATACATGCAAACAAGTAGGACAAGCAGTGTAGATGGAGATAGCTCAAGTGAGCCTACACTGTCAGTCCCGAGGCCGATGGTGTTCTCAAGAACGCCGACAACGCCAGTGTGGAACCAAACGTCGACCGATCAGAGGCGCCTAGGATTTGGTGAGGAGGGGTTCAAGTTGGCGGGGTCAGTGGTGGTTACGCCGTTGAGGACAACCAGTCCTTCATCAGATGTTGTGCCGGTCGAGTAGAATTGGAATTTGGACCTGTAGATTGAAAGGCGAATTTCAATGTTTTCTTTCCGTTTCTGTTACTGAAGTTACAATTTGCTCTTCTCCGAAGTCAATCCATAAGACTTGGGCAAAGACTCTAACAAGCTCTTGTCAATATCCTTCACCTTTTGGATCCCCGCCACATTCATCAAGATATCCAAATCCGCCAACAGCCCCCTCAAGACATGCCTCACCCCATGCTCGCCCATGATGCTCAATCCCCAAATCCACAATCTCCCAAGGAAAACAAACTTGGCACCGAGCGCGAGCGCCTTCACCACGTCCGCCGCACCCCTAATACCGCTATCAAACGTGACAACAATTCTGTCTCCAACCCTCTCCGCAATCTTCTCCAGCGCATCCAAACTCGCAATGGCCCCGTCAACCTGCCTTCCAGCGTGGTTGCTCACTACGATACCCTCGAATCCTAGATCCGCCGCTTTCTCCGCATCGTCCACCCTTTGAATGCCCTTGATCAAGAATGGCTTTCCACCGCTGATCTTCTGCCATTGCTCCCTTGCCCACACGGCCTTATCCCAGGACCACGCGCGGCCGTGCCAGATACTGTCGATCCACATCGCGGCAGCCTTCTCCGGCTCTTTCTGGGGATCGATCCCTTTAGCCGCGAGGCGTTTCCGGAACACGGGGTCGGTGAGGCCCAAGTCAGCACCGATACCGCGGTAAAACGCATAATTCGACGTTGCGATGTCGTCATGTCGCCATCCCAGCTGCCATGTATCTGTCGTGAGAATGCATGCCGTGAAGCCAGACTCATGAGCCCTCGTCAACAAGGAGAGGGTAAGCTCGTCATCGTGGGGCATGTAAAGCTGGAAGAAACGTGGACCCTCTGGGATCTTGGACTTGTCTGCGGACTGAGCTTCGATGGCTGAAGCGCGCCCAGCATCATTGGCTTGAGCGACGTCCTCAATCGCACACGATCCGGCTGTTGAGAGGCTGTAAGGGATGCCCAGCTCTCCAGCCACTTTGGCCACGGGTAGTTCGCCTTGCGGGTGGTAAATCTTGTTGATGCCAATCGGAGCAATTCCGAAGGGGGCAGAAACCTCGTGACCGAAGATGGTGGTCCGGGTTGAACGCTTATTGGTGTCGACTAATTGGCGAGGGACGATTTTGTGCCGGAAGAATGCCTGCCGGTTGGCGAGATGCGTGTATGAAAGGCCCGCGTTTGAAGATGCATAGTACCTGTATCTGTATTAGAAAATAAGAAATGAATTTGCTCGGCGAGCCCATACCATCCATTTTGAGTCAACTTCTGCTTGGCAAGCTCCTCAAGTTTGTCGGGGTCTGGTATGATCAGTTTCGATCCAAGGTGAGCATTGCGTCTCTGCCACGGGACTCACGAGTGTTAAATTGGGGAACTTCGCCCTCATTTAGCTTCCAAAAGTTCTCCCGCTGATACAAGCCCCAAGATGGAGTATCGCGCGATTTGATATAGGGAGAGTTAGTGTCACGTAACAAGGATAGTAACCGCATCTCACGAAGTACCCGTCACATACTAAATTATATATCTATCTTAAATATCGTATATATAGACCTTTTCTTTTTATCTATTTCTATTTTAATATATTAAGCTACTTTTACTATACTCCGTATACTTATTACTACGTACTATAACTTATAATAATTATAAACCTAGCTTTTAGTTAAGACCCTATACTATAATAATATACTTATTAATATAATTCCTATAATCTCTTTAAAATAATAAATATACTTATACTAACTTTAGCCTAAGCTAAATTAACTAATTATAATAATTAAATTAAATAGTTTAACGCACTCTGTATTATAAATAAAAATATTAAAGTTTAAAAATATATTAACTTAGATACTCTAAATTCCGACGCACTCTTTAACCCTTTTATAGTACTTATTTTATTTTTTAAATTCGGATAATTAGTTATAACCCGTAACAAAAAAGAATTATAAGCTTATTAAATATATTATAAGGCATTTAAGAACGACTAAAGAAACTAAGAAATCTTATATTAATAGTTTCTAAATATAATTCCTAATATAACCCCTTTAACTTTTTTAAGTATAAATAACTTATAGGACTAAGCTAGGTTTTTTTTTATAAAGCTAACTAGGCTACTTACTTTATATAAATAAATTTATCCTTATATTATATTTATAAAAAAAATCTATATACTTAAGAGTATTTAGAAATAATAAGAGATCGAAGCTAAATATAAATAACTTAAGGCTTAGGAACGTAATATTATTAATATATATATTAAACTCTTTACTTAGTAATTAGTAAAATTAGTTAACGCTACTCTTTATAAATACGTATTTTAAAAAGTTACTAAAGATAGCGCTAAGTTTAGTATATAATAAATTATTAGATATTTAAAATAGGAATTTATACCCTCTAAAGTAGTAATTAAGAATACGGTTTAAAAGGAATACTAATAAGCCTTTAATAAAGCGAGGACTAGAATTAACCCTTAACGCTAGTATAAGGAGTAATAGTTTACTTATTTCTAAATTAAAACGTACGATATTTTAAAAATTAATAAAAAAATTATTATACTTAACTTCTTAGTTATAGTTAAGTCTAGACTTAACCCTATATAAAAGTAACGTATATATAAAACTTTTAGTAAATTAATAACCTTTAGAATATATACTAAAACCCTTAAGAAAATTACGTATATATTTAGCTTAATAACTTAGGATATATATACTAAACGGCCTTTAAGTTAAAGAGGGGCTTATTCTATTTTTACTAAATGCTCTAACTTAATTAATAATATAAATAATAAAAATAACGTTACGTACTTTTATAATTACGTATACTTATAGCGCCCTTTAATATATTAAAAACTAAAATAAGTACTTATAAATTAAAACGCTAATAAGTTACTAATATAAATATTAAAAAGCTATATAAAAGAAGTCCTTATTATTATTAAATTAAATAAGTAGAAATTATTTTATAGTAAGCTTAAGAAAGCTAACTAGTTAAGGAATAATAAAACCCTTAAAAAACCTAAGTTTTTAAAAAGATTTTTTAATTAATTTATAGCGAGCTTATTAATAAATTAGAATAAGGGCTACGTAGTTACTATACTTATAAAGAGTTAGGACTTAAAAATAAACGCAATTTTTAGTACCTCTATAAATAGTACTTACCCCCTTTTTTAAAATATAGTAATAAATAGTTATAGAGTAATATATTTAGTTAATAATAAGAGCCTACTTAAACCCGAGAGTTATATATTATTAAGTAATAATAACTATATTAAATTAAGAACTATTATACTACTTATTATTATATATAATATTCGTATTATAAAGGGCGTTTTAAATAGACTTAAAGGGAAAAAAACTTACGATTTAAAGCTCTAAAACGTCGCTTATATTAAGGAATTTTATATTAATATAATTTTAAAAACTTTACTAAATAAAAGCGCACTCTAATACTACGGTCTAAATTATACTTTATAATAAGGAACGCTTTATAAAAATATTATTAAAAAGTAGTTTATCTAAAAGAATAATCTAGTTTTTTTTAAATATAAGCTCCTCTAATCCTATCCTTTTTTTATAAACCTTAAGTATATTTTATAAAGCTTAGTTAGTATTATATTACTAATTAGTTATAAAAAATTCCGTCGCTCGTATTAATATACTTATAAGAAGTTTAATAATACGCTCTTTTAGTACTTTAAAATAAGTTATCTCGGACCTAATACTCTTTATTAATTACTATATAAGACTTAAAATATATATATTAAACCTTTATTATAAATTATATATAAAGTATATATATTATTTAATACTAAGATAATAGTTTTAAAAAGACTACCTTTAAAAAGAGCCTTATAGCTATAGTACTATATATACTAAGATCTCTTTTATTTCGAACTATTTTTTAATAAATAATAATATATATTTATAATTTTTAATAAATATAATAAGTAACTTAGGGAGTTCTTTTTAAAAACTAAAATAGAAAAGGAAGTACTTTTCGCACTATAAAGCCTCGAGGTAGTAATTTATTATTAAAAAAGGACTCTAATTTACTTTTTTAAAAATAATAATAAAACCGCCTTCTTAATTATAAATATTAAATATATATATAAAACGTAGTATAGCGAGCTAAGAATTAGAATAGAACTTCTATTTCTATATATAAAAGAACCTATAAGTAATATAAAAAGAATAGGTTAACTCGTAATTATTAAAGCTTATAAAATATACCTTTTTATAAACCTCCCTATAAATCTATAAAATAAAATAGTATTAGTAATAATTTTTATTTATAATATTACCCTACGAGAGGCTAATAAAAGAAATTCGCTTATTATAATAAAAATTAATTAATAAAAGTAGTATTAATACTAGTAATAAACGGGTTACTAAGTACGGGATTCTAAATTAATAACCCCGTACCTTAGTAGTTTTTATATATATAGCTACTAAATATACCCTTTTTATAAAGATTATAAGAAGGGTATATATTAAAAGGAGTTTAAAATACTTCCCCGCGGGTATATAAAATACCTAATTAAATATATACTAAAAACGTATAACTTATATAAGGTTTAAGTACCCGTACTTAAATAAGTATTTATTATAAAAAATATTAAGTTTAATAAAAAAGTCTTTTATAATCCCATATATAAGGAGTAAGCTATTATAAATAAATAAGTAAATTTAGTAATTTAAGAGATATAAGAACTTTTTAATACTAATAATAAGTTAGTTCGAGTACTTAGAGAAATAAATCTAGACTTCGGAAATACTAGTACTTAGAATAACCCTATAGTTAAGGATAGTATTATTATTAGATTTTTAATTATTTAGGATGCTAAGTAATTAATAAACGTATTTTAAAGTGCGGTTAATAAGGCTAACGAGGCTAATATAGTCTTATTATTATTATTAACCCCTAAAATAACCCCCTTATATAAGCTTAGAAATAGGAGTAAAAAAGGGAATATAATAACTAAATTATAAATAGCTCTACGTAATTTATAGTCCTCTTTATAAATACTTATATATATTATAAAAGTTCTCGAGCTTTTAATTCTTAACGGCTCTTAATAAAACGCTAGAGTACGTAGTAAATAAAGTACTAATTATAAAAAAGTAATTCTTAATACTAAAGTTAATATTAATAAAGAACCCTTATAATAAATCTCTATTACTATATAAGAATAGAGTTTATAAAAACTACTTTATTAAGTACTAAATAAAGCTTTATTAAGTCCTAGATATTTAAACTAAGCCTATAGACCTCTATAACGCTTTAATAATAGTATTTTTATAACGCTTTTATATTTAAATATAAAAAATAGTAATTACTATAACCGCTACTAGGACTACTTTTTCTTTATTTTTATACTTAATTAGTAAAAAGCTATAAAAGAAAGTAATATAAGATATATAATATTCTATTAAATAATAAAAAGAGTAGTTTATAGGACTTATTTAAAGCGCTCTAGAGGAGTTTAAAAACTACGACTTATTAAAATTAACTTTTAAAGCTTATTAAAGAAGTTTAATAATATTAAATATTTTTTATAATAACTATAGAAGTTACTAAGGGATATTATAAACGTAAAAATAAAAAAGCTAAGGAATATTAGTATATAAAAAGAAGTTAACTATAATTTTAAATAAGGGATCCTACTTTTATTAAAATAAGTATATATTTATAAATACGATATTAATAATAAGGTCTACGAGGTAAAAGCACGTATATATATAAAGAGGGATATATAACTACTTAACCCCTTATAAAATACGTACGCTTCGATACTCGCTATAAAGGCCTTTAGGCTTATAATAATAATAACTACCTAATTTAACTTTAAAACTAATTAGTATAATATTATTAATATATTCCTTAACGCGCCTCTTAAGAGCGAGAAATTAATAATTATTAAATTTTTAAAAGAATATAAAGTTATTAATAAAATAAGTAAGCTCTAACGCGCTCTATATAGCTTCCGAGACTTATTAATTCTCTAATTTTAAACTTTTACTTTTATACTTTATAATATAAATATAATATATAATTACGAAAAGATTTATATTTATTAAACTATAAATAAGAAAGTAATATTAGTATTTTACGTTAATAACTTTATTATTTTATATTATTAAAACGACTAAGAGGTAGCTTAAGGGATCGTTAATAATATAAAAAAATATATTAACTTTAAAAAGAATAAACCGATTAATTACTTCTTTAAAGTATAGATTTTATAAAACCGTATTATTTATAAAATTTATTTTATTTATAACGCATATATTAAGCAAGTTACTAAGCATTTTAATTTTATAAATTTACTATATCTAGCTACCCCTCTTTTTTAAAACGAGTTTAAACTAAACGAGGGGTAAGTAATAAAAAAAGAAATAAAGAGTTATTAAAAAAAAGTTAGAAATATATTTTATATAACTATAATAATTAGGCCGGATATTGTTTTTATTTACTTATAATTATTATAGTTCCTAACTAACCTAAGCATAACTTATATTAAAATAATTAACTATTATATTTAATATCTCTACGTAATAAAATATTTTATACTTTATTACGGTAATATACTAAGTATATAATTATTATTTTTAGTTAAAAATACTAACTTCGTAAATAACGAGGTAATATAACGATTATTTTAGGGATATATAATATTCCTTTTTAATAGCCTAATTTAATAAAAATTAGTATGCTAAGCGACGGTTATAACGTTAACTACCGAAGCTAAGCTTCTTTATTTTAAAAAAACTATAAAAAAGACTATAGCTCTAAAGTACCTTTTTAAAAATATTACCCTTAACCTAGGAAAAGTATAATTAGTTAACTATAATAATTAGTAAACAATTCGACTTATTATAAGAAAAGGGGAAAAAATAACTACTTAACTTCGCTATATTAATATATAAAATATATAACTAAAATAAAAATATACTAGAAGTAGCTTCGAAGTTATTTATATATTAATAAAAGATATATTAATAAATAGACTTACTAAAAACCTTTTATAAACTAAGTTCGAATATTTCCGCACACTTCTTAACCTTTATAATATATAAGAAGTTATTATAAATAACTAAAATAGTTAAAAATAATTAATTTAAACTACGCTTAAAAAAACTTAATACTTAAAGGTAAATAATAAATAAAACTTAAAGTACGGCCTAGAGGCTTAAAATAAATAAAATAAAACTTTTTTTAGTTTAAAGGCCTAAATTTTTAAAATAACTTTATTTTATAGGGTATATATATATAAAAATAAAACCTAGGCTTATACTTACTATTTAAACTCTTAGTTTATAAAGTATATAATTACTAAAATTATAGTATTATTAATAAAGAGGGCGGGTATATGCGCTAAAAACTATGCCTTATATACTTTAAAATTTATAAAACTAGGAGTAATAAGGGGTAAAATAATTATTAAATTAATAACTTAGGGTGCGGGAGCGGGTAGTATAATAAGAGGCTAGTTATAAATAATTATAATAAGTATAATTAATAATATAAGTATATTTAAAAAAGGGAGTAGGGAGTATATAAAGAAGAAGTCCTTTATATAAAACTTAATATAGTTCTTATATATCTTCTTATTATTCTCTATATAATAAATAATAATATAGAGCTTATTAATTTCTTATTAAAACTATAGTTAGGAGTGCGTTTTTTAATAATAAAAAAGGATAATATATTTATAATAAAAGGAGCGTTATTTATAATAACCTTAATAAAAGCCTAGGCTATTAACTATATAATAACTAGTATATTAATATACCCCTTAGCTAAATAGCTATTAAAATAGTATATATATTAATTATTACTTTTTATAAAATAACGATTACTATCCTTAGGGTTAGTATATTAAAGGGCTATTTAAAAGTAGGGTATATATTATACCTCTTATTCCTTAAGAACTACTCCCTTAAGCTTCTTAGGGACTAAGTATATATTAATTAGGCTTAGAATAATAAAAAAAACTATACTTACTGCGGGGAGTATTTTAACTTCTTAACGTTCTCTTTTATTTTTTATTACTTTTTTAAAAAGAGCTAGTTTTACGTTTTTTAAACTTTAAAATATTATTAAAAACGAACTCTTAAAATAATAATATATAATATACCTTTTTTAAAGGGCTTAATATTTAAAATATTCTTATTTTTATTTTTAAACTCCGAGGGGGGGATAAATAAAAGCTCTTTAGAGCTCTTATTACTATTATTTATTTTATTATTATCCTTATTATAACTACTAATAAGAACCTCGAACTTAATAAAATTCTTAGTATTTTTATTAATAACTTTAATATCCTCTTAGCTAGGGAGAGAGAGCTTAGTAACTAGGCCTTAATAAGTAAATAAGAGGTTATAAAAAAGGATAATAATTTAAAAAAGCTTATTAATATTATTACTTATTTAAACTCTTAATAAACTATATAATATATATATAAGAGGTATTATAAAAATTATATAAAATTTACTATTATTTTTAAATATATTAAATATTTATATTTAAAATAAAATTAATAAACGATTTAATAATATAGGCGTATATATATAATAAACGGGAGTACTTATAATAATTACGAAAAAGTTAAAAAAAAAAGAAAAATAATAGCTAAGTAATATTATAAGAATTTAAATATACGCGAGGTAGCTAAGTAGCCTTACCCTTAGTAATTTATATATTAAAAATAATAAAATACGTACTATTTTAAATTAAAATTCTATTTACTTTAAATAAAAGGATATATTTATAATAAACGTAGTTTAAAAAATACGTATCCTTTACGTTTATTTTTTTTTTATTTATATTTAACTAAATTAGGCCTTTATAAGGGTATTTGGAAGTTCTATCTCGGGTATAATAGCTCCTTAGTAGTAGTAATTAGGGGGTATATTACGTAATAAGAATAATAACCGCATTTTACGAAGTACTTATTACGTACTAAATCACATATCTATTTTAAATATCGTATATATAGACCTTTTCTTTTTATTTATTTCTATTTTAATATATTAAGCCACTTTTACTACACTCCGTATACCTATTGCTGCGTGCTATAACTTGTGACAGTTGGGGTCTGACATTGAGTTTTCTAATGTTGAGCTTGATAATGGATGAGAGACACAAACTTCTTGCGATTCAACTTACAGATGCCAAGTATACTCTTGGCAGATGTCTTAAATGTGACATGTAAACTACCCTTTTTTAAATTGACTAGCATATAGTAAATACCGTGAGAATGAGATCAGGACATGCCCAGTCATGACGTAACTGGTACCTCATTAGCCAAACTACGCAATAGTTTCCAGTCACCCGACCGTACGTGCCGGTCCTTGCCAGCGTGCGTAGACTCACACTAAACATGAGATGACAGATGAGATCTGCGTTGTAGTAGTGGATGCAGACACCTGTTTCACCGGTGCCATGCGAGCTAAGATAGACCCGTATCAAAAACTCCCGAAGTGATTCAAATTGTTGCCGACATCCGACCGTAGTACAGCCTGTGCTACGAAACCTTGTAATAACCACATCCATTGAAGAAGACTTTAGTTCTAGGTACGTCACTGAGCATATCAAGGTATATTTGACTGTATTGAAATTGGCTATCGACAAACTAAAAACAACACAAAGCAATAGAAGTCGCAAGGTATTGTGGTCTCGTACATACATCCAATTTTGTGGAGGTAGGGGCAAACAAAGGCAGTGCCATCCAATTAGAGACGATGTTGAAGGACAAACTCGCCGGGTGCGTGATATGTGGGCACCTTCATTTCGAGGGCCTCGCCAGAGTAACCCAAGTCTTCGGCGACGAGCATGGCAGCCTTCTCTCCGATGAGAAGAGCGGTTGAATATCTGAAAGAAATCATTAGCCTTGTGAATTTCTGATGAAAGTCGGAGACCCAAAGACGTACGTGTTGCAACCAACGTTGTCGGGGCAGATGGAAAGATCGGCAACCTTGAGGCCCTTGACGCCGTGGACGTTTAGACGCTCGTCCAAGACACCGTGCTTGACGATGCTGTTGCCCTCCTTGGGAGCCATGGAGCAGGTCTAAATCATATAGTCAGCAAGTATTCGTACACCACAGAAAGACCTGAGGGACTTACTCCGAGACTGTGCCAGGTGGTCTCAACGTGGCGCTTAACCCACTCCTCAACAGCCTTGATATCCTCATCAGAGTACTTGAGCTCATCACGAGCATCAACGCGGTGAGCTGAGAGAGTCTTGATCTTGTCGGCCTTGCTCTCGGCCTCGTTAAGCGGCTGAGTCCAGCTACCGTGCTGGATACCCGCGCTCAGGTTACCGGGCAGGGCATACTTGTTGGTTGTCTCGAGGTCCATGTCTCTCGCGCGCGCCTCCGAGTCATACGAGAAGAAGGGGTGCATGTTGGCAACCTCTCCGGCGTAAGCGTCCATGCGGCGGGCTGTCTCGCGGGACTTGATGTAACCCCAGACCATAGGGACCATGTCTCGCTCGTCGTTCATGAAGCCGGCATCGAAGTCGGGCGCATCGTAGGGGTTGGGCGACTTGATGTGGGTGGATCCACGAGAGAAGGGGTACTCGAGGAAGTGGAACATGGTGAAGAAGTTTCCGGGGGGCATCACCATGTGGTCACCGAACCAGCCAGCAATGACTGAGTAGTGCATGACTGGCTTGTCGGGCTTGTTCTCAAAGTACGACTTCCAGCCGTCCTTGAAGTGTGGAGTAGGCCATTTCTCAAACTCGGCGAGTTCCTCGGGAGTAGGGCGAATCTTAACACCTGCTTCAATGCCGTTGGTGGCGAGGGGACCAGTGCCCTTGATATTCCACTCATCAAAGACGCCTGAATTCATGTTAGTCTGGCAATCATTGTACATTGGGTATTTGAAACCGTACGCTTCTGAGTCTCTGGGTCTCCGCGGACAAAGTCATCAAAACTCTCGGTACCGGGCTTCGCGCGGTAGGTCGAGAACGTGAGGTAGTGGTCCTGGAAGTTGAGACCAACGCCGGGAAGGTCGACAATGGGCTCTACACCAGCGCGACGAAGCTTCTCGGGGTCACCAACACCAGAGCGCTGGAGAATGAGAGGCGAAGAAAGAGTGCCGCCGGAAATTACAATCTGCTTGCGAGCCCTGAACGTGCGTCCCTTAACCTCGCTGGGGACAAGTGGCTTGCTCGGGCTATGATTCACAATCAGATTTGAAGTAGGTAGTAGCAGTTGGCAGAATCACTTACATGGTGTGAACACCAACAGCCCGGCCGTTCTCAATGATGACCTTGTCAACCTTGGTGTTGCAAGCAAGGTACAGGTTGGAGTGCTTAGCCCGAGTTGCGTGGATGTAAGCGTGAGCGCTGTCACTGCGACGTCCAGTCTGAATGCCATTGTTAGTACTTGATACATGAATTCCTCGACATTGTTACTGGTAAAGAATAAGCTCACATCTCGGTTGATCCACTTCAGCCAGTGCTCAGCTCCATGACCAGTTGACAGATCCTGGAGATCGTCAACGACAGGGATACCCTGGGAAGAAGCAGCACGAAGGAAATCGTCCTTGATGGGGTACGTGCTGTGTAACGACGGTTAGTTTCGAATTCTTCCATTACGGTTCGACTGTGCGGGGAGCTGAACTCACTAGTTGCCGAAGGAAACCTTAATAGGCCCGTCGAATCCGTGAGTGTCCCTAACGCATGGCATGTCAGTCAAAGATTCTAATGCCGTTCAATTACTCGCTATGGCAACTTACCTGTTGTGGGAAGCTCGCTGATACGTCTCGTGCTTCTTCATCAGAGGCAGGAGCTCCTTGGTAGACCAGCCCTTTGCCTGGAAATCATCGTAGTCGGAGGCGGATGCACGGGTGTACATCTGTAACAAAAGTCAGTGGGCCATCTTTCTTCAGCAACAATATCATACTGACCATGAAGTTGATCGAAGAGCCTCCGCCGAGAATATTGGCGCAGGGAACAATGGCCGAGCGTCCAGAGAGGTGCTTGGACGGCCTGGACTCGTAGAACGTAGCCGTCTTTGAGTCGAGCTTCATGTTCCGTGGGTAGATACCCGGGCGGAACACCCATGGGTTGTTGAGGTTGCTCTCGCCATTCTCAATTAGAAGCACCTTGAGATTGTGGTCCAAGTTGGCAAGCCTGTGTTGGATGTTAGTGTTGTTCGGAGAACACTACTGACAAACTGTCAGATCTGAATAGATGAGACAAACCGTCCAGCAACGACACAACCACAGCTGCCACCACCACAGACAATAATGTCAAACTCGTCCGGGATAGCTCCACTCATGTTTCCGGTGGGATATCAAAAGAAGTTTTGAGGGTACTTGGTTTAGTAGAAGAAGTCAAGCAGCAGTAGTCAAAGCGGCGTGAACACCGTGCCAGGTCAACTGCAACACTGCTAATGCGTTCGAAAGGTTGAAGGATGTTCTAGATGAATTCCAACCCGTCGGGGCGGTCATTAAATAGATATGAAGAGATGGGAGGAAGCAATGCATAAGTCATCTGTGCTTCTTCTTGCTCGCTGCTACCCCTCGTCGTCCTGACAGGATGGTTCTCGACCCCGACTTTACTCCAGACCCTCCAGGATCTCAAACCAAAGATCCGGCAGGGAGGGCGAGGATGAGGGGAAGCCATGGACTATCCCTCCAGGATATCCGTGGCCCTCGCGATGTGATTTGGTCCAAAGCATGCAGAGTCCGTGTCATCCGGTGTCGTTTGTTGGCTCGCGACCTATCACCGACGCGCGTCTGTGAAAGTGTATCACCCAAAGCCAATGCATGGCAGCATGGCTATGCTTTCCGATCAACATGCCCTCCCAGCTTTCCCCGCACTCACCGACACCAAAGGCGCAGGACCATCAGCTTCATGCGGTGCCATCGATACGCCGTTGCCAATTGTTGGGTAGATCAATGGTGGAGGAGAACTCACTGCCGATGTTCCCTCCAGAATGAAAGTGAGCACCCAGACATCCGCATGCCCGATGATAGTCTCTTTCTTGCTCAACGCGGCTGCCACGGGAGCAGGCAATTGGCGGGACATGCGGAGTAGTGCACGCCCGACTTGCCAAGAGAGTCTGAGGAAGCCCAATGCCTGGTCTCCCATACAAGTTGAGCCGCACTCCAAACCTTGGACCCCGAATCAGTGCAGCATATCCCATTTTGGGAGCTTCTAGTTTTGTCTCACTCTTTGAGAGAGCTCCAAGCAAACATGGTAAGGATAGCTTGGGGCCGGAGCTCACTCCTAGTCCCCCACATAGTAGCATCGGACACACAACAGGGCCCGATATTCCCGGGTCCAAGTGGTCCTGGCTTTGGAGCGGTCATTATCCGGTCCAAGGGTCGACTGCCGCGCCCCCCGCGTTTCTGCACCCCGCAATTCAAAGTCTGGGGGTGAGATGGGGGGGGAAGTCTAGCCCGTTGGTCATATTCCTCCAAAACCACTCGATGCAGGCCAAGTCCCTACACCCAGGCTTTGCAGATGAGGAGAAAGGCAGCTTCAGGAATAGCAAGAACGAGTCAGGAGATCTTGACGTGAAGCTCACTCACCGAAATATCGCCGAATTATCGTCGCAGACCTGAAGTCTAAGCTTGCTGTGCCTTCTCTTGGCTAGATCAAGACTCACGATTGGAGGCTTTTGCAGCTCTACCCAGCCGATTTCTCCACCCCTCTCCAACGTTCCCGGGGACATTGATTGCATGTCAGACAGTTTGAAGCAATCAAAATAGCTGCGGGCGGCCATAAAGTGTTGCAGGACAGCGAATCGCCTCTGCAGCGTGTCGCCGTTTCCTCTCAAGGGCCACCAACCATGCGTTGCTGCAGGACGGTGGATGGTGTATGCCAGGCGCATGCAGGAGAGCAGAGTTGGTGTTGTCGTTCCCCCTTGAGGTTATCCGTTGTGGAGTCTTGGAGAATGCCGCTCGGAAGATGTTCCCGGCGTTGCTTGAGACTACAGTCTACATGCACTCCCTACTGCGTGTTTCGAGGATCCGGCCCACGTTGCATCGGTTCCCCGGGCATCCGTCGAGCTCTCCTGTGTGCATCGCCGCCCCCAATTGGGTCTTCCTACCAAGCATCAGCTTCCCCCGCTGGACTGACTATTACTTCTCCAAGTTTTGCGTGTAGCTCCAAGAGGTGTTCACGGCGTCTGAACCTTCCAATCCCAAGGGCAGGTCCGTCCCAAAGCTTGGCCGATGTTCATATCCCCATGGTGTACGGGCACTGGAACGTTCCAACATCGGAGCAATTTCAATACCCCTTCATGTCACGGGCCCGTTTAAGGTTTCGATCCCACATGAGTGTCAAGGAGACGAGAACGGCGACGCTAAAGTAGAGCATGGTACGGAGCTGCTCGTTGTAACCCTCGCTGAACACGGATCGAACGGCAGTCCGTGTGGGGGCTGGTAGACTGTCTATGAATTGAACCGAATCGGAAATGGATTGCATCTCTGAGGGGGTGAGGTAGTTTGGGAGACTGGATGAGAGGTGGTTGTTGAGAATGGTCGCCCTGCATAGGAAGACGAATCAGCAACTTACAACAACGTGAGACGACATGTTTGATGGAGAAGAGGCACTCACCCCACGGCCAAGCCAATGGTGCCCCCCAATGTCCGAAACTGTGTTACGGCTCCCATTGAAACGGCTATGTTTATTCGTCAGGTAAATGCATGACAGCTGCAAGGTGATGCTTACCAAGGTCCCGCCGGTCAACCAGGAAAGGGACATAGATGAGGACCGTCACCAGTGTCATACCAAAGCCAAAGCCCATGATCGCTTCGAACCCCAGCAAGTCTCTCAATCTATCAGGAGTTACGGAGCTAGCGAGGCCCACGCCCAGAATCTGCATGCACGCCCCAAATAGCAACAGATAGAAAGGCGGCACGTCCATCTTGGTGGTCAACGGGCCAGACACTGCGGCGGCAAGTGGAGAGCTGAGGAGGAGAGGGAGCGTATGGACGCCCGCAGCAAAGGGAGTCAATCCGTGGACGGCTTGGAAGCGCTGCGGGAGGTTGATCAAGGCGGTCATGAACGGCAGGCCGGTGAAGAAGGCGGTCCTGACACAACTGGTGAGCTACGCCTCGGCGCTGCAGCAAAGTTGGAGAAGACTCACAAAAACAGGCCAACAAAGTGTCGATCCTTCAACAGCCGCAGAGGGAATACGGGCTCTTGTGGATACTTTGGCTTGCCAACCACGTACTCACATGCAATGAAGGCCAAAAAGAGACTGCCTCCGCAAACAATCGTAGAAATGACGATGGGGCTGTTCCACGGATATCTTGAGCCGGCCTCCTCGAAGCCAAAGACGAGAAGGATTGATGCTGCGAGCAGCACGGCGGCTCCTACAAAGTCTAGCCTGGCGATTGCGGCTCCGCTGAACTTGTCCCGCATGCTTGGCTGATTTACCCCGCGGCCCTGGTGCGGAAAACTGGACGGCAAAAGGAACGCGAGGAGAGCGGTTGCAAAAGCGCCCGTCGGCGCACTACCATGGACGATAAGTGCGAATCCTGCGATATGTCCAATTGAGGGGAAGAGGAAGGGAAAACACACTTGAGTAAAAAGACCCATCGCCAACTCGAGTGGTCGTTGATTACGCCTCCTAGGACTGGGCCTAGCACGGAGCTGAAGACGAGAACGAGCGAGGTGCCAGCGACGATATTGCCCCATTTGTCGGACGGAACCAGTTCAGGGTTAATCACATTGACCATGGCATATATGCCAGACGCTCCGACTCCCTGAAAGGCACGGAAGATGATACTGCCCTCCCAAGTCAGTTTCGATATCAAATGACGAACGGCTCGGGCTGTCTTACAGCTGTACCATGGACGATATTACACCGCACACGATGGAAAATATCGTGAAGATGGCCAAAGACAGGAGAACGACGAATTTTCTGCCTAGCACGTCACTGAACTTGGCGAATATGATGAGAAATCCTGGCCAGTGTCAGACGGCGGCAACACAATGGACAAGAAGAAGACCTTGAGGTGCAGGCTTACCAGTGTAAGTAAGCAGATACGAGGTGACGATCCAATCCCGCTGCTCAAACCCGTGTAAAGCGTTGGTGATGGAGACAAGTGACGTGCTAACGATGGTGGTCTCAAGCGTGGACAAGAAGAGCGACATGCACAATCTAGAGGTTCAGGTATTAGCCAAGGCGGCCGACGAAACGGAACCAGCGTTGCATACCCGGATATGATGGCGTAGAGCCTCCATCCTGTGATATATACGGGAGGTATCAACTCCGGTTCTGTGTGAGGAGCAGCATCAGAGGGTTCGTCACCCAATTGAAGTGGCTGGATTGCAGGCGGGATTATAGGATCTTCGGCCTTTGCGACAGCATCTGCATCGGCCTTTGGATGTTCAACAACGGCGCTTTTTGAGGCCGAAGCTTCGGCCACCGCGACGTCGGAGGGGGGAGAATTTTCCTTTGATGCTGCCGTTGACATTGTGTGATGTGTTTTTCTATGTACTGCATAGATGGAGTGGAACGACACTTGTCGTAGACACTGAGTTGATATATCTGTAGATCTTTGCCATGGTCGTCGCCCATGGCCTTTGATACGACGACAGCGGAATGATTAGGGACAACATGGCATGATGGCCTGATAGATGTCGGGCTAGTCGGTGCTTTGCGCCAGAGGCGTAGAGGACAGCCTGGCGTGCCTGGCTAGGGGCTGAATCCTTCCTGGCTAGTTAGCTGCTAATTCCCCGATACGAGTCGGCGACAATGTCTTGAACGGCAAGCATTGCCGTTTGATCTCGACTTGCTGTGTTGTGGTGATGTGCTCACTTGAGGCTCCATGGCATCACGGGCAAAAAGTTCACCGAACACGTCTGAGTTCGGTGAAGCATCGAAAGTGGCAACCCGTTAGGCCCCGTTTTCGCTGTTTCCACCCCAAGTCTGGAAGGAATGGAGCCTCCCGGGATTGTGGGTGGGTTCATGCCATCTCGGGGCCAGGTGTGAGTTATGTAAGCAAATTGGACGAGATCACGTGGAAAGTCCGGTGATCTTCAGATTGCGCGGTTTCAGGAGTAGAGCTTGCACGTGACATGAAAAGTAGTCGTGAGTTTCACATCCCACCGGCGGCATTGTTCCCCTTAAACCCCGTACCTGCGAGCGACGAGACTCGACATATCATGCGCCAGCTTGATATGGCATAATTGTGCATCAACATGGGTCGATCGGCGCGGAAGAGGAGTAATAAGGCTGACGAAACGTCCACAATGCCAAAGAGCAGTCAATCACAGGCAACTCTTCTTGAGTGCGAGCTTCGAAAGACGATCTTCTCAACACTCGGATAATGCAAAGGAAGCTTTCCTCGAGTACCTACCTAAGTTCAGCTGCCCAGTTGCCCCTGAGGAAATAGGTGTCCGTTCTGATACTGTGTCACTTGCAAGTCCGCTTTGATTTGACAATGGGCCGCAAACACAGTGCAACTTCTTCCCGTGGATGGGGTCCCCCGGCTCACGTGCGCCGCGCTGTAACGGATCGACGCAGGGCTCCCGCCTCTAGTGCACCTGTTGCAACCGGCTCTCCCAACTTGTCAATTGTTAGTCCGAGTCTTGGGCTCTGGTGGGATGGGGCTCCGGGCTGCAGATGGCAGGTGCTTTTACGCAGACATATTACATACATAGTATACGGATACACAGGGGCATTTGAGGGACTATCGAGCCACTGGATCCTGGATCCGCTGATGAACAGACGAAGTGCATGGGAATCAGGTAGCTCCGTGTGATACCTTATTAGTTTAGTCCGTATGGTAGTTGGGTATCCTTCATGAACGATATGTCCATGTGCGCAACACGCATATAAGGATGGAATGCCGTACGGGTTGTTCATTCGCCATGTCCCGTAGGTGTTGTGCATCACCCAGCAATGTGCAACGTTTATATGTGTGATACCGCCAAAGCAGCCTTGGTAGATAACATTGGAACAGTCATAGCTACCTTATGTCGAATATCTTGTAATACAGGTGCCCGATGCCCAATGTACATGCAGGCGCAATATCCAACTTGGATTGACTTTCGCTTAGTTGACAGTTGATTGAGGTTGGACCTCAACCCATCAGCCCGGTTGCCCAGTTGCCCAGGTTCAGCAAGAGGCAGCCGGGGGGTTGAGAGACGTGGTTGGCTGGTGGAAAAGAGAGGCAATTTGGTGGCCAAATTGGGGGGTAACGAGCTAAGGTACGGGAAACGGATTGTTAACTTGTTGCTGTGCAGCTTTGGTCAGCATCTTGAATCTTTGGTAATCACAGTCCTCGAGTGAGAGGACACTGTACCTGTCTCGTACCCCTTCTCCCGTGTCCACCGCCCCTCTCTGCCATGTGGGCTTTTACTGTGTGAAGAGCATGTCCCCTGACTCCCTGTGCCTTTGTCGAAATGTCTCGCCTCTTGCCGGGTACTTGTATCGCTCTCTCCGTACCGTGTGAGTGTCAGAACAGGCTTTCCCAGGCGTGGACTCGAGAGATTTCATCATTGTCCCCCCTCTCGTTGACCCCTAGGTTCTTGCCTTCCAAGTTCCCCAGGGCCCCAAATGCACCGCCTCCTGAGTCCTGAGTCTTGTTGCACCTCCTATTCCCATCCCTCCTGTGCCTCCTGAATCCTGTCCCAACTTGGCTACTGCTTGTGAATCTGGACGAGACTCCGTATTTCGAGTGCACTACCTAAGGTACTCCGTGCTTACTTTTCGTAAAGTTAGAGCAAACTGTCTTTCTTTGAAAAGAAGCCCCTGAATCCCATCCAAAAAAAAAACCCAAAGTGAATTAAGACACAATTATGGCAGGAGCTACCTAATTTGTATTCCGTTCCTAGCTTTCTCGGCTCCTACCCGTAAGGAAGGTACCTCCTGTCGCCTGTGCCTCCCTCTCCTTTTCTGCCCTGGGCTCCATCCCGTCCTCCCTTCCTCAGCAACGTCTACTCTACTATGTATCCGTACACCTAGGTACCTTACCTTACTCCGTACCCAACTTCGTACCCGGTACTGCTCAGCTCCCAAGCTCAGCCCGTATCATCTCTCCAGCTGAGAATAGCATCTGAACCAAGGTAAGGAATTCAGAATCCCTTCTTTTTTTTTTTTCTACTTCCTCATCTTCTCTCCTCCACGCCTCGCATCTCGCAGTATTCTCTTCCCTCTTCGGCCCCTGTCCTGCGGGTTTTTCTTCTTCTTCCTGCAGACATACACTCCTCACCCCGCCATCCACCCACAGTGCCACTGGATTTCTCTTGGAACTTGGAATCTTGCACCACTGTGCCACCCCGTCACCCCGTTTTTGTCAGCAATATCCCCAGCACAAGGTACCAAGCAGCGCAGCAGCAACAGCGACCAGAACCCAGCTAACCAACCAAACCTCCCAGCCCAGCGGCGCCAGATTGTCTCACCACACACGTACCGTCCGTCCACCCCCAAAAAAGAAGCCAAAGGCCTACGCAGTAAGAGAGGGGGCGGAATTTGCGGGGTTCCTCCAGCACAACGATCCAACGAGCGTCTTTGTACGCCAACCTTGAACCTCCACCAACAAATCACGACCCCAGAGCGACCACTCCTCTCTCTCTCTCACTCACACATACATACCCTCTCTCTTTGAGTCCTCTCCTACCCGTACCCGTGCTCGTACCGTACCGTACCTTACTCTTTGGTACCGTACCTACCTGTGCATTATCTACCGCACCCCCAAAAACACCAAACAGCAATCTTTATTCCTCGCCCCGCCTCGACTCGCTTCGCCTCACCCCAAAGGCTCACCTAAACCTCACCTCACCACCTCGCATTCTCTCGACGGCACTCTCCTCACCTTCGATCGCACGCACCATCAATCACCCCGACTTTGACTTCTCAACACCCATTTTCATCGTCACTAGTCCGATTCGCCATCTGCGCATTCGGCAATAAATCCCCCCTCCTTCGTACCTTCTTCCTGCCAAAATGTCGTGGAAGTTGACGAAGAAGCTCAAGGAGACCCATTTGGGTCCCTTGGCCAACACCTTCTCTCGATCCCCCTCTACATCTACCATTACCGACAGCAGCGAAAAGGCCCAGGCCAACATTGCAGGCTCGGCCACTCCCACGAACGAAAACACTATCGGTACGTCTTCCCGTCCATGAACCTCCAATTTCCCCATACCGACCGTCCCATTACTCTTGTCGTCTTGATACTAACCCACTACTACAGCTGCCTCTGAGGCCATGGCGCAAGTACCAGTCGTCAACCCTCCCAAGCCCGGTATTCTCGTCGTCACCCTCCACGAGGGCCACGGATTCTCCCTCCCCGAACAACACAGAGCAGCATTCGCCTCCTCACACCAAGGTTCGCTGTCCACAGGCGGTGCCCTCAGCGTCGCCGGCTCCGTGCGTCCCTCTTCTTCACAACGAGGAGCTGTCGGCTCCTTCATCAATGGCGCGGCTCGGCCACAGACATCTGGCGGTGGCTTTACTGGAATTCCTACCAACCATGGTCGCATTTCCGGCAAGTACATGCCCTACGCCTTGCTGGATTTCGACAAGATGCAGGTCTTCGTCAACTCGGTCGAGGGAACACCAGAGAACCCCCTCTGGGCCGGAGGAAACACTCAGTACAAGTTCGATGTGTCTCGCGTGACGGAACTCGTCATTCACTTGTACATGCGCAACCCCCTCGCTACTCCCGGATCCGGTCGTAGCCAGGACATCTTCCTCGGTGTTGCCCGCATCAATCCCCGCTTCGAGGAGAAGCACCAGTTCGTCGAGGACCCCAAGCTGAGCAAGAAGGATCGCGAGAAGGCTGCGGCTGACTTTGCCGCTCGCGAGCGCGCCCTCGGCCACAGCGGAGTCGAATGGGTGGATGTGCAGTACGGAACCGGAAAGGTCAAGATCGGTGTCGAGTACGTCGAGAACCGCGCCGGAAAGCTCAAGATTGAGGACTTTGAGCTGCTCAAGGTGGTGGGCAAGGGTAGCTTTGGCAAGGTCATGCAGGTGCGCAAGAAGGACACGAACAGAATCTACGCCCTCAAGACGATCCGAAAAGCACACATCATCTCCAGATCCGAGGTTGCCCATACCCTTGCCGAGCGCTCGGTATTGGCGCAGATTAACAACCCCTTCATCGTTCCTCTCAAGTTTACCTTCCAGTCGCCTGAGAAGCTCTACTTCGTCTTGGCCTTTGTCAACGGAGGCGAGCTTTTCCACCACCTCCAAAAGGAGCAAAGATTCGACGTCAACCGCTCGCGCTTCTACACTGCCGAACTCCTCTGCGCTCTAGAGTGCCTCCACGGCTTCAACGTTATCTACCGCGATCTCAAGCCCGAGAACATTCTCCTCGACTACCAGGGACACATTGCCCTCTGCGACTTTGGCCTTTGCAAGCTGGACATGAAGGACGAGGACAGAACCAACACATTCTGCGGTACGCCCGAGTACCTGGCGCCTGAGCTGCTCATGGGCCAGGGCTACAACAAGACGGTGGACTGGTGGACCCTTGGTGTTCTCCTGTACGAGATGTTGACGGGACTGCCCCCCTTCTACGACGAGAACACGAACGAGATGTATCGCAAGATCCTCTCGGAGCCTCTGCACTTCCCCGGCCATGACGTCGTGCCCCCCGCGGCCAAGGATCTCTTGACCAAGCTCCTCAACCGCGACCCCAAGGAGCGTCTCGGTGCCAATGGATCGGCCGAGATTAAGGCCCATCCCTTCTTCCACGCCATTGACTGGCGCAAGCTTCTGCAGCGCAAGTACGAGCCTGCGTTCAAGCCCAATGTGGTAAGTAATGATATGATGATGGCAATGCCAAAAAAAAAAGGTGATTTGCTCCCATGGCAGCTTCCGCTAACGCGTGTTTTCTTTCAGGTGGACGCTCTCGATACAGCCAACTTCGATCCCGAGTTCACGTCAGAAGCACCCCAGGATTCGTACGTGGAGGGCCCGATGCTCTCGCAGACGATGCAGAACCAGTTCCAGGGCTTCAGCTATAACCGACCTATTGCGGGCCTGGGTGATGCCGGAGGCAGTGTCAAGGACCCTTCCTTTGTGGGCAGCATCCAGGACAACCGATAGGCGGCTTGAGCACGACGAGTCAACGGACGAGTTGAGCATGCTTGAAGAATAGAGTTGGGGAGGAAGCAGGCTCGGCAAAGGGGCAGAGCAGGGCAGGGCTAGAAAGAAAGCGAAGCATGATATTGTGTGGAGTGGGCTTGGTGATTCAAGGGTTTAGCTTAAGCTAAGCTTACAGCAAAGCAACTCGACAGGGAATGGTCGGGGGCACATTGAGTGCGCACGCGCACTCGACAACAAACAGCTTTGCATCTTCGTCTTTGTACGGCGTTTTGGAATGGGCATGATGACGCCTTTTGGGGAAAAGGAAATGTAGATAGGCACAGATCATTGAGCAGACAGACAGACGAATCAGCTCTCAGCATCATCATTCACGGGCATCTCTTTCTGCACCGTCCAGCTCGGCATGGTAGTGATGCACCCTCAATCCTTGGTGGCATCTCCAACTCATAGGCCTCTAAGCTAACATGCTAAGGAATGTAAGTTGCAAACTTGGAATTTGTACATGTTGACAGATCCCCGCCTGGGGATAGAGGACGGAATCGGGCCGGGACGTCAATGGTGGTGTCTGACAAAAGAGATCGGACGTCGGATCTACCGGGACGGGATGTAGCGGGAGTTAGTCAGCGCAGGGCCCACCATATCGGAGTGGCCGCTTCAAGACCTGTCGTCTCAAGGTTCACGATGTTCTGCGGCATGCCAGCCTCAACTGAGCTGCTTGAGGAAGTCAATGGATTTCCAGGTTGCACATTTTGTCGCCGCAGGGGGTCGGAGGCCGAGTTTATGTGCTCCATGAACAGCCTCAAGTATCCCCCCGGACGGAATTGCCCCGAAGACAAAATATCTCATTATCCCGGGGAGCAGGCAGGTACACTAAAGCTCCAGTTCAAGGGCCGAAAAAAATGAACTTGTCCGCGGGACTTGGTTGGTGGGGGGTTTGGATGGGGGGTTATTAAGGTAGCTTCAATGCATTCGCCATGAGTAATCGGCTGTCGGATATAGCAGATAAGAAAGAGGAGCGTCAATTGGTACGGTTGGCTGAGATTGTGGATGGAAGATGGCGATAGGTGTTAGTGGATGGCTGGGAGACCGTCGAGACGAGGGAAGTGCGAGGTACGGAGCATGGCATCGTGTGTTTAGGTAAGCTTCGTTCTGCTTCGGGGCTGTCACAGCGACGCCGGCGGGGGGCACGGCGGGGCAGGGGGTATGACGGTGGACGATGACGGAGAAACTTGGGCGAGGACCTCACCAATTCACTCAACAATAGCGACGGGACCCGGTTCCCAGCCCACTTCTCTCGACTTAAGTTACCGCAGCTCGTGAGAGATATCCGACGGCCTTGACAATATCCGTAAGTGAAGGGTGAACTTGTGAGAGGTATCGTCGTCTCGTGTTCCAATTTCTTCTAAAGCGCAGCCCTCCCACATTGCTTATCCTCTTGCTCTTGTCCCTTTCCCTCTTTGCTCTCCCTCTGCCTTGCATTTTCCCATCTTCTCTAACCTACCAACATTGATACCCCCATCTGTCTACCTCATCCCCTGCACTTGCCTTACTGAGCGTCCTTGTACCTTAGGTAGCTCTCTTCCACTTGCAGAATCTCCTCAGGTAGGTATTTGAGGTACATTAGTACGCTTAGGTAATTCACCTGGCGTCATTTCTCCTCCCCCCAAGGTCAGTCAGTGCTTTTGCTTCCGCTTCCCAGGCCCTCCACTGTCACTCGGTGCGAATACAGCGTGCCATGCCCCGCGTTCCAGCAGTGTTTTTGTACGCAATTACCCCTCCACGCCAGACATGCCACCTCGAGTTGAGCCCTCCCATTGGCTGCTTTCAAGCTCTGAACGCCGCACCCATCCAATTCCATCCCACTTTCACTTCCACGGTTGCTTAGGTCCCAGTAGAACCGCCGCAACTCTCCCCGTCCTGCTCTTCCCACTGTCATAGTCAGTCCACGACAACACACACACACACACACACCTTTTTACCTAACCTGACTTTTTACATACCTCCTTTTCTTGTTTTTAGCCTGATCTCTATATACCTTCACTTGGTCAATTCGATACCCAAGAGGTACACTTCCCATCACCACTCCTGCATACATGCCCATAGAATCCCATTGCTGACGTTCTCTTCCTCCAAAGATCACCATCGTCCAATCTCTAGCTTCTATCGACTACACCCCATACCGCCCAAAATGCCTCAAGCATCCAGCCTTCCCGCGTGGGCCGAGCTCCAGGCTCACCGCGACAACGTCGGCAAGAACTTTGTCCTGAAGGAAGCCTTCGCAGCCGACACGGATCGTTTCGCCAAGTTCAGCCGTACCTTCAAGAACTCGGCTTCGGGCACCGACATCCTCTTTGACTTTTCAAAGAACTTCCTCAACGATGAGACCCTCCACCTCCTCGTCAAGCTCGCCGAGCAGGCCAACCTCGAGAAGAAGCGCGATGCCATGTTCGCCGGCGAGAAAATCAACTTCACCGAGAAGCGCGCCGTCTACCACTCCGCCCTCCGCAACGTCGGCGACTGGGACATGAAGGTGGACGGTGTCGACGTCATGGGCAACAAGGGCGGTGTCCGCGAGGTTCTCGAGCACATGAAGGAGTTCTCCGAGCAGGTCCGCAGCGGCGAGTGGAAGGGCTACACCGGCAAGAAGCTCACCACCATTGTCAACGTCGGTATCGGAGGTTCCGATCTGTGAGTCTTTTCTGCTCCCCCTCTTACCTGTGAACACAGAGAAGCCTCCGGCGTTCGAACTAACATCCCTCGCAGCGGCCCCGTCATGGTCACCGAGGCCCTCAAGCACTACGGTGCCAAGGACCAAACCCTCCACTTCGTCTCCAACATTGACGGTACCCACATGGCCGAGGCCCTCGCCAACTCGGATCCCGAGACCACCCTCTTCCTCATCGCCTCCAAGACCTTCACCACCGCGGAGACCACCACCAACGCCAACACGGCCAAGTCGTGGTTCCTCGAGAAGACGGACGGCAAGGGCGAGATCGCCAAGCACTTTGTTGCTCTGTCCACCAACGAGGAGGAGGTCACCAAGTTCGGCATCGACGCCAAGAACATGTTCGGCTTCGAGAGCTGGGTTGGCGGTCGCTACTCCGTCTGGAGTGCCATTGGCCTCAGTGTCGCCATCTACGTCGGCTACGACAACTTCCATAAGTTCCTTGCCGGTGCCCACGAGATGGACAAGCACTTCCGCGAGACTCCTCTTGCGGAAAACATCCCCGTTCTGGGAGGTCTCCTGAGCGTTTGGTACTCTGACTTCTTCCAGGCCCAGACCCACCTGGTTGCTCCGTGAGTGTTTCCTACGCCGAGCATCAATAGATTTTTCGATTCTAACCAGTCGCAAACAGCTTCGACCAATACCTGCACCGCTTCCCTGCCTACCTCCAGCAGCTTTCCATGGAGTCCAACGGCAAGACCATCACCTCTGACGGAACTCCCGCCAAGTACACCACCGGTAAGAACATGCCTTGATACGACTATGCTCCTAAAGACTAACAACCATGACTAGGTCCCATCCTCTTCGGCGAGCCCTGCACCAACGCCCAGCACTCCTTCTTCCAGCTCGTCCACCAGGGTACCAAGCTGATCCCCGCCGACTTCATTTTGGCCGCCAAGAGCCACAACCCCATTGGCGACGGTGTCCACCAGAAGATGCTCGCCTCTAACTACTTTGCCCAGGCTGAGGCCCTGATGGTTGGCAAGACCGCTGATCAGGTACGCGCCGAGGGTGCCCCCGAGGAGCTTGTCCCCCACAAGATCTTCCTCGGCAACCGCCCCACCACCAGCATCTTGGTCGGCGGCCACATTGGCCCCGCCGAGCTTGGTGCTCTGATTGTCTACTACGAGCACCTTACCTTCACTGAGGCCGCCATCTGGGACATCAACGCCTTTGACCAGTGGGGTGTCGAGCTGGGCAAGGTCCTGGCCAAGAAGATTCTCAAGGAGCTTGACGAGGCTGGCAACGGTGAGGGCCACGACGCCTCCACTGGCGGTCTGATTGGCGCTTTCAAGAAGTACTCCAACTTGTAATGAATAATGTTCCTTTGTCCTTTGGTAGTTTTATAAAATTGGAAAGAGAAGGGGCGGCGTGAAGAGCGCTTCACGCCCCGATGAAGCCAGCAGCATACAAAAATGAAGAAATCTTGTCCACACCTGAGTCTACTTTGTACTCGTGATATTGCTTGCTACTCGCACTCTCCTGTGTATAGAATGCACGACGCAAAGGAATATCTCAAAGGTGTAAAGACGACATCTAGATTTTCTTTCTTTTGGGAGGACAAGGAGCATCCACGTAAGAAAGACACGCACTTTCCCCCTTGAACATTGGTATTTTATTCGATGTCCGCCTTTGCTGACTCTGGGGTTCAGTCTTGAAGGAATCCAGCTTCCGATCTTTGGTATCTGAGACCTCGTTGATCCTAGTTTTATGTTAAATGTCTCAAAGTTTTAGTACTTAACAGCGGATAAGTCATGGGGAAGCGTTTTATCGCACCGAGATCCTCTTGACCTAGTATGTAGGAACGGAATAGTTGTGCAATTAGAAGCATTCCGGAACATGAGTAGCGAGTATGGCGTCGGTTCATTCGAAGTATCCATGTCAGGTGTGTCATAGGATCTGAATCATCTTGTCAGCGTATATTAAACCACAAGCATCTACTCTACAAGACACACCTGGCATGAAATTGTCACAACTGCTTACTTACGAGGTGAGTCAACCCTTCGAGCTAATGCTGACTTTGCTGAGTTTCTGAACATGAAGTCCTAGGTTGGGTGGAAGGGAAAATGCCGGGGCTGGAGTAAAAAAGCGAATGCCAGACTCGTATTGTTCTTCCATTGATGGCTAGAACCTTTGCCATTTCAAAGTGAAGTCTTCGGGTTGGAGGTATATCGAGTTCTGTGTTGGGTTCTTTACGTTGTATCCGTGCTTTCATGTATCAAAAGAAATCGGCCTTTGGTCATGATGGAATCTCTAGTCTTGTTCCAAACCTCTTATCGAGACCACAATCTACTCATCTGCTGTCACTTAGACTCCTCTTTGAAAAGGGCTCTCTTTCATTAACTTTTTGGTCAGTAGATAGCGCCCCTTAACATGTTCTCGTACCGGGAAGAGAAACAAACAGTATAGGACACATTTTCTCGCTGCCAACCTACTAGTGACTTGATTTCCTTGCCCATTTTCTGATATACTTGCGAACCAAAGAATCAGTAGAGAGTGTCTGATCAATGTCGACGAACTATCTCACGCACAGTGTATCACTCCCGTCACGAGTTGCCCCCAAGTCTAAGCGCGAATATTTCCTGCAGAGCCTGATTCAGTAGTGCCCAGGGAGAATTCAGAAGCCTACATCTCAATTGTTTCAAGATAGTCAGAGGTGATGAAGAGCCATATGATCACGGAAGTGAGCCCCGGACGCGTCTGGATGCGCTGGTTTCTCGGTATGAGGCGCAACTTACGCGTTGTTCACGAGCAACGCAACAGTTTCTTACCCCTAAACGCGTCAGTTTATAGCTCTCTGCTGTGGCTGGGATATCAGGCTTTCGATACATGGAATCAGGCCTACGGCTAGTCGACTGGATATAAGCATGTGGTAGACGCGAAGGTCCAACTTCACACGCCGCAGTCGTGCATTGTCGGACTAAGACTCTGGAGGTGGTCTCTTGAACAACCACACATCTCATCATGATGTTGTGAGTAGTGGATAGTAGGGGATGCCGTCCTTGATCGATAGAGCAGCGCTTTACAAGCTCTCACTATCCTCCATCCTAAGTTGCATCACTAATGAATATGAGACCAGCGGACCGAAATGGGAGATAGTACGGTCTTTAAAAAGGCGTCGCTTGGAAAGATTTACCCAAACGCCATGATCTTGTCCCTGAGTCTACACGGACACTTTTCAGTCGGTGTCGGCAGGTGTACTTATGGGAAGGGATGATCGTCGCAGAGTACGAGAGACACGACGGTCCCAGAACGCCAGATGGCTATGGGTTTCATATACTCATTGATTGCGGGTACTTATTATACTCGAAGTCGGAGGTGGGCATCCAGCCCGCAAGACCTACTGCGTACTCTCGACGACGTCTCATGGCGCCATGTGGGGAGCGGAAGGTGCCATTATGAAGGAAAACGCAATCGTCTACGACGATGATGACTTTGTGGAAACTCTTCTTTGGGATATGGCCATAATGTTGATGACTGAGTGCCATGCGGATGTTGAAGACGAGCATATCAAACTTGTAACCCAGGGCTCGACCCACGGCTGGAAAGCCATGATTGTGGCCCTATCGCTAGTCCACCTGCACGGGTTAAGGGCTGTAAGGTCATAACAATAAAGAGACTCCTTTGAAAAAGATGACCGATCGCGATTCGGAATTTCAGAGGACCATGATCTGACGAGAACCCAGAATTCCCACGGGATCGTCAGGGAACTTGTCTCAATGAAGAAGTTCATACTCCCCTCCAGACTACTGGGCTGCGGTATCAATCACAATGGAGAAATAGACTGCGATCGTCAGGTCTCGAACGTCCAGACTCCTCTTTGGACCGCATCCTCTCGTGGGTCCCTCCGTGAGGGTGTTCACGATGTGGATGGACCCTCAGCGAGGTCTCCATCTCGACTCTGGATCAACGTTCAACCCAGACGATTCGTAGCGGCTAAGGTAGCCGCTTCTTCGCCTACTCATGTATCCATAGAGAAACTCCACAACGGCGTGTGTGTTGTAGACGCTGGGGGGTTTTCTAGCACGATAATTACGAATCCCCGATGACCCATAATTCTAGCTGCGAGCAGACGGGGCAAGGATAGGCGATGGAGCAAGCAACCAGAGCGGACGGCGCATGCTCCACGGCGGATTCTCTACGTACTGTAGAAGTGTGTCTACTCAGCAGTGGGAACCCGCACAGAATTCGTCGGGCACACGTTTAACTCCCTGCTCCACGAACGCCTTCACTATCTTTGCGGGTACTGATAGCAGCCCCTCCCTCCCTCACTCTCCTCAAAACCAAAAAGGCGTGCTCCGCTGGTTGGTCTGGGGACTCGGGGAGCACCTTTCTGTACCGATTGTTCCCCGCAGAGGCAAATGCAGTGCGGAGATGTGCTTTCACTCGACTTCAAGACGTGTCTTCGCATCTGCACCCGCCCAGAGAGGCACGGGAGGGAGGTGCGGTGTCGGTGCATAACACGCGCACATGGCGGACATGGCTCTGACCAGCGACTTGGCTGGCAAGCTGGGTCAGCGAAAAAGGCACCGCGTCTGCTGCGTCTCGCCACCGGCGAATTGAACCGCTCAGTTCTCAGCTTTTTCTGAACTGCATAGAGTCCTACCGTGTAAACTCCCGACGCGGATCGATCGACAGCAGGCTGCGTTTTTTGAGAGGTAGACCGCCGCCAACCGTATTCTTGACACATCGGGTCCCCAAAGATATCGTCTACGGCCGTTGGCTGTGACCGAACTAGAAGCGCATTTGAATGGGCAGATCACGAATGATCCCGTGGTAAGCCGATGTTGAGGACGGTGCCGAACATATTTCGGACTGGTCGTTCTCAGCCTCTTGGCCTACTACCGTGATGGTCCACGGATGCCGTCCCGCCAAGGGTGTCTTGCTCTGCCGCCTAGCCGACCGCCGCCGATGGCTAGCCGTCAATCGCCCGTCTACAGGCTTGCGCCAACAGGTTGCTGATGTCAGCTCGAATTTACTTTTTTGCAAAAGGCGCTCTAGCCGCAGTCAACTTCTAGCACACCCTTAACCAGTAACCCAGTGCAGCAAAAGGTAGTAAATCTTGTGAAGGCGAAGGACCCGGGCAGCCGGAGGCAGCCAGAGGCTGAAAGGTCTTGCACTCTCACAAGCCAAGTTCCATATGGTGTTTGTGCATCAACGGCCACAAGCTTGATAGAAAAGATGGGTGCCGATATTTGTGGCATCAGAAAGCCTAGGTATGTCTCAAATCCCACCTTGTCGGCCGAGGGCAAATATCGGAAAGCAGCTGAATACATCTAGCGAGTGGCAGTTGAAATGGCCAAATGAAAACATTGAACAGAAGACACCGATGTTGAAATTTTGTGCGGGTCGGAGAAAATCGGCCCCACTTCGGGAACGTGATGCGGTGCTGCCCGGGCGACTTTTTCTGTCTTTTTTGGTCAACGTGCATAGTCAACCCCATGGAGAACATACATATGTGACCTACAGTACCGATGAACATCCGTAGCATTTCACGGGGTAGGAGTGAGAAGGTAACCGAGTCAGTCCACGTTCATCTGGGCGGTAAGCGCTGAGGTGCAGTGGGATTTTCCGCCGGGTGAAAGGCAGGTGAGGCCGCCGACGATGGGAGTGTGTTGAGCTATTTCCAGATTTTAGAGTTGCCTGTGCCGGAAAATATCCCGCTGCCCGGAGGAGAGAGATTGGCGTTTGTTGTTGGTATCGGGCCGTCCAAGCCAACCTTGCAGTGGATGGTTGCGTTTGGCAACGTGATGGACCTGCGTCCTGGGAAATGAAGTCGCCGGATAAAGTCCATCTTGATGAAGTCTCATGTGCCTTTCCATGTGCCTACCTGCATGAGGACGACTGAAGCTGAGACGATGTGCGCGGCAATGCTTTGAAGGCCTGATCTGCTTCTGAACGGTGGCAAGCCTCGGGACGATGTGAGGCTGACAAAAAATGTCGCAATCTGGTAGAAACCAGCACGTGGACCTTTATGAATAGTGTCATCTTGCCATGGACTTCCAACGACAATGCGATGCGTGAGATAGGGGTCGATCCAGGTGCATGTGCCCAACCGCCGCAACCGTCCATGGTGGCCGCGCCAAACGCGTAGTCCACACCAGTCTCATCTCGCGGATCGCTTGATCTCTTGTCATCCTCACGTGGAACTGACCATCCACAACGACCATCCGTTGATCCATCACCACCTTTGGGATCATCTGGGGTTGTCCACTAGCGGGCCGTCAACGACTCAAGCATTGCTATGACCACCGTTCATCTTGTGGGATAGACGCTGTAGCCGAGAGATGTACGGATGTAGCGATGGGATTCGAGATCCGGAAAGGTAGTTGACCCTGAATATCTCCTCCCAAGCTGGACGATCGATTTGTTGGAACTTGAACGTCTTTGGTGCTAACATGCGGCATGTGGTGAGCAACTGTTGCAAAACATGGTCAAAATACGACTCAAGCCCAAGGAGAAAAGCCCGGCAATCGAGTCCGAAACTCGAGAAGACTCACGACAGTTGAGCACCGGGTTTGTTTGCTAGCGAGGTGGAATGACGTGCTCTTGCGAGCGATAACTCGACTAAATCGCCAGAGCCCCATCTGCCGTAGCCGACCATCGTCGAAGGGATGACGGGTCCATTGAGTTTCTGACAAACCTCAACTTGGCGCATCGTGAATGTGTAAAGTACAAGCTGCAACGGGCGCCAGCCAGGACCAGGGTCTCCGAACTAATCGCACGCCCTGAGGGGCCCTTATCCTAAGTACCTGCGACTCGCAAAAGGCTAACAAGACCCTTGATGCCTAGGTTTACCTGGTGCAGAATGGCGGGCAAAGCCAGTAGCCAGTCATGTTGCAAAGAAGCGTCTTGGTGGGAAAAGGGTCCGCGGGCTTGACATGGACTGGCGGGCGTGAACGCATAGAAAAGCCCCAGCAATGACGCATGCCAAGACCCATGCCAAGACCCAAGTCTAAAGAGTGAGGACATTCGTAGTCGGACTGAGTTCCTTGGGTTGCTGATTGTACTCCTGGTCCAGTCAGAAAGCGTAAAAGTGTCTGCATGCCGTTTTCTCAAGGAGTCTCCTCAATTCCTAGCCAATTGGCGAATGTGCCTGGCTCCGCCGCAATGGAGTCCTCAAGAGACTTCGCTTTTCGTATGTACGGATACGTACACTACGTATGTGATAGTGGGATTACTGGGGTTTTCCTTAATGACTACTGGCACTTTCAAGTTGTGACTAGCGCAACATCGTGAGATGGGCCAGGATTGAGGCGTCCAATCCATCCAGTAGGGTAATTGATTCCAGGCGTTATCAAGGCACGCTCTTTCGGAGGACACAGATGAGCCCCGCGGGTTTGCTGTGCAATGGTGGCTTATTTCGAAATGGAGTACATCGACTGGCTGGCCGACTTGCTTGAGCGCACAGTTGAAGTAGTACACGATGGTAGGATAACGTCTGGTAAGCTGTAACGCGACTGCTGTAGTATCTAATGTGATACATGGCCAAACGTCCAAAGTGGTATAGACTCAATGTTTCTTGGACCGTTAAGTTCATATTCGATTTGCTGGAGCGATACATCGACGTCATTCCGTCCCTTAAGATGTCTGCGAGGTTTCTTTTGCTACACTGTCGACGCATGGGACGGTTGGTGACAGACATGCCGTGCGGTGCCATGCAATGCACAACAACGCCCAACAAACGCAGCATGCATTTTAAGTCTTCAGACGGACGTCCGAGCTGTAGTCCCCGCGGTCGCTGAGGCTACTTGAGCAGAGGGGGGATCCCTTACGCTGATCAGCATGGGGACTGCCTGTCAAGGCAATGACGGTGACGATCGAGGCTCGATGTAATCGGAGGCCATCGGGCGGGAGAAGCCATGGGCCGGCACATTCTGTGACATGAATCCGAACTCATCAATGGTCTCTAGCACCTGTATCCGAGTGGTTGGCACATAATTTGGAAGCCAAAGCAAGCGATGACGACAATGCACTTTGACGATTGAAATGTGCCTGTTCCTAGGCTTCGCTTTCACTGTCCCAAATTGCTGGACCTGACCGAAAAAGGATAGCGAGAAACGCCGTGGCAGAGTGGCAGCCGCCGTGGTTCGGGGTTGGCGTACCTGTGGTGCGTTAACTCGAACGTGCTGCGTTAGTAGAGGCCACGAGGGACTGAAGCAGAGCACAGCAGTTGAAAAATGATGTTGACAATACCAGCCTTCAGCCGAGGGAGTTATTTGGCAGCGAGAACTGCAGGTGTATGAAAGGTGATATGGGCGCCTCGGGCCGCCAGACGCTCGCTGCCCTGTGGTGTTGAGATGGTTGGCTGTACACAGTACGCAGCCACTGGAAGACTGCTAGGGCTAAGCTAGCTGTTTAACATTGCTGAGAAGAGGAATATCTTTCTTCGAGCCTCATCTGAAAAGAGGGCATAAATCAAGTGCAGCCAGACCTATCTTGCCCGTTTCGTGGAGTGTATCACTGCAGCATCGAAAGGTATTGGGTGCTCCTGTGGCTGGTCCCGCCGGGAAGCCAAAGTCTGTAACGTTGACAGGTAATTTGCATAGTGTCGCGAGTACAGAGAAGAGGACCGGCATCCTGTTGGAGGAGCGCATGCCACCAGTATTATAGAGGGTATGCCGGCATCTTGTGTGTTCGGTACACAGCATCGGATGTGGTGGTTGCTTAGCCGGACGCACTCTGCAACGCGACCGAAGGATGCTTCCTACCTGTACAGTCAGCTAAAGGAATGATGATTGGATTATGCCAACTCCATGTGATACCTCTGGTTAGGACAAAAGCGAGAGTCGCAACACTGTTATCTGGCGGCTTGCGATGCCGAAGACATGGGAAACATGGTCGGTGACAGTGGGCACCAGGCCGGCGGAGTGACGGAATCAGCGAGAGTTTGAGACGGGCGTGGGCGGGGGATTTCGGGCCAGAGCTGCGCCAGATACCGCAGACCGCAAACGGAAGTGTCGGGAGTGCCGTGGTTTCCCTGGGCAAGACGGATAAGCGTCTCCACAGATAAGGGACCCACCGTTTGAGAGGATAAAGGGAAGGAACAAGGAGCGGGGGGCAAGAGCCAAGTAAGTACCCTCTCCAGGTACCTTACTCGAGGTACAAAGAGAAGAAGGAGGTACCGAAGGGTGTACCTCAGACTCTCGAACCTCGAGGAAGGAGCAGTTGTGATATCTGTCGATGATTCGCCGATTTGCTCGTCGACTCGAGTGGGCAAGTGCCATCTCCATACGGGACCCAATGTCGTCCGTCTTCTGTTCTTTCCCGAGTCCAGACACAGAGGTAATTTCATAGTTGCGCCATGAATACTGGGGGCAGGGCCGTTTTCTTTGGAGACCAGAAACGGAGACGACCCCCACCAGAAACACGATGCTGGGCCCGGGTGGAGGTATCTTCTGGTTGACACAACGTGGAGAAGTACATGTTCCAGCAGATTCTGGATGTCTCTCGCCTCACACGACGGACCCTCTCAAGCAATCCCAGGTTCAAACAGCCACAACCACAAGACATCGTCGTGAAGTGTCATTCCACGGCATTCAACACACACGCAACGTGCTCCAGTTTGGTGACACAACATGAGCATAACCACATTCGACTATCGGGGTTCAACTCGGCCTAATCCACTCGACTATCCATATCGACTGCTCAGCTCGATTACTTCATCCAGGCATCACCAAGGCGGCAAGCAGACAACCGGATCATAGGGAACAGTCATTACATGCCGTGCATACCTACTACACAGGCAGGGGAGGAAAGCAAGCGAGAAGCGATGGGCAATCGAAGCTGAGCCCTTGGGACCCAGCTTTCTCCCGTTGACGAATCATCCTCACCAAGGTCAACAAATCCAGACTCGCGTTCGGGATCGCAGGCAGAATCTCACACTTCCCAAATGTCCCGCCTGCGTCTTGTCTTGATGTCCCTTTTCGCGCAAGAGGTTGCACCCTTCATGCAGGTGTTCGTCGGCAACTGTGGGCTGTGGAGGGCTCCAGCAGCTTGAGGAATACACGGGGACACGGGGAGAGAGCAAAGAGGTACCTAGCGCCTCCGCCGTACCGCATTCTGCTTCCAAACCTTGGGCCCAAGCATCGCCGGTTCTGGTTCTGGTCCGCAAAATGCACCATCCATCACCTTCCGTACAATACGAACTGGTCCAACCATCACCACGGGGCTACCTTCACGAGGCGGACCGTATTGGCCGATGAAGCCCCATATCTTCGGGCCAAAAGCAGTCGAAGCATACCAACGCCGCCTGAGCTGAGGCCCGGAATTTTCACTTCTTGTCGTCTTATCGCTCTCGGATTCTCCAGCCATGACTGGTCCTGATGAGCCGCAGTCCTCCTTCTGGCACCCCACAGCCTCCGGCCTGCAAACCACAAAACCCAACAGAGTTGCCACCACCGTACGAAGGTCCCTACAAACACGCTGGCCATCTCTCCGAATTTCCGCTGCACTTGGCCCTGTTGGTCACCGTCGGCGTCAACAAAGCGAGAAATTGCGGATCCCAATCGCCTGGGCGCGGCGACGACAAACCCCAAAGTGGCGCCATGTCGACACCTCCACGAATCGCAGTCCCGCGTTTGTGGCCTGCATTCCAGGCAAGGGTCTCCCAGGCGGAGAGGCCTGACGAGGAAGAACAGCCGCCGCCGTAATTTATCCCTCAAGCTCCAGATTCCACGGTAATCCGTCCCGTTTCATGGCTGAGTCTGAGTTCGCACATTTCGCCAGCACAAGCCGCAGGGCACGCCAAAAGGACAGAAGGAGGGGCCATCAATGATCAAGCCCACCCAGGATGGGGCCCCAGATGCCGTCTTCTGATTCGACCACTGATCTATATCCAACTCTCACGATCGAAGCAATGCCGCCTTCATCTAACTCTCTGACGAGTCTCCGGTTGATTATCGGACGTGGCATTGCATAGCGCTGAGCCAACTTACTTGCGCCGAGTGGCAGCCTGGCCCTTTCATCTGCCACGAATCCTGCGAATGCACTCTAACAAATCTATGCATTCTCCAATTTCCACGGTTCCTCGGCCCTCTCGGCGGGCCGTTGGACCATTCATCGTGAGGCGGCGCGGCGAAATTCAGGAACAGGCCATAGAGGCACCAGCCCCTGGCAAAACGTAGTGCGACTTGTCGGTAGCAGGTTACTGATCCACGATTTCGATTTGCGATCCGAGATGTTACGACAAGGGAAGAAATGCCTCTTCCAAACTACTCCGTACCCCTCCTTGGCAACCCTTTCGGATGCTGGATACACCGGTGTTGTTACTTCTCGATACACCTGCCGCATCGGCCAAGTCCACGCGCAATGTTCGATGTCCATAGCTATTGCCAACGGCAACACCAATTATCTTCAAAGCACATTAGATCGTTGCCGCGGCCAGCCACATGTCCCGAGTCGACTACCATGCTGTTGACAATTCAGGGTCCCTGCGGTTCCAGGCCGGACGGAACCGGCATGGAAATCTATCCATTTGTCCACGTACCCGTCCATCCACCACAACCTCTAAAGAGATGGAGGGATTCTGGGGGTTCGGTTCCATACGTAGTACTTGTACAGCGGGCGTACGGTATTCTCCGTGGATAGGCAACAGTACCTAGTATTCAGGACCAGCCAGCATCAATGTCTCGGCTACCCTATTGCGAAGCGATACAACGAATGCTAAGGCACCGGAACACCAGGGCACCAAAAAGCCTCATTGTGTGTGTTTCCTGCAGACATACACACTCAGCACCACAAGCAGGCCTAGGCACACCTTTTCCTTGAACTTCCAAGCACATGTGATGCTGGTGAAGGGCCACAGATGACCGTTTCGGGCCTTACTGCGTATCTTAGGTACTCGCCTCTCCGGGCTGCCATCACCTTTCACTCTACTGTCCTTTCCAGATTCAGTGGAGCTTCCTGTTCTATCGTTGTCTGACGGGCATGAGAGCCGATAACTTCCCACCAGCCAGAAGCGAAGACAGCAGAGAAGCTTTCCAGGAGCAACTCTGAAGGCAAGGCATGTGCTAATACAAGATGATTCCTCACATGCGATGTAGACACAGTCATCAGGCCGGCGTGGCTGACGCCGAGATGTCTCTGCCGTCTATCTGCAAACCAACAGGTATTAAGTGAACACTCAACAATGGCAGAGGGATAAAGGCAGCCGACAAAAAGCTCATGATGATTGGCGAAGGATGCAAACCACGGACATCCTTTCTCCTCTTGATTCTCCTCTGCCTCAAGGCCTTTCCCCCATTCATCCACAATCGGCATCCATTCCAAGTCCAACCCAGCCTGGCGGAGGGGCAGCGAGTCTGCGACCCCTCCATGGACCACACTCCGTACCCTTGTCCCCTCTCAGCAGTTGCATCACTTTGGACTGCGCCCATTGTTACTTTCTCCATAGTGTTTTCCTCTGACGGCACGCCCCCTTCTGCAATCACCCCTTAGTGGAGACTGTAGGATGGTACTCCGTACTTGTTGACGAAATGCTGCATGTTCGTTGGCTCAAGGGGCGGTAGCCAGAGAGCTAAGGCGGCGCCGACTCCGTTTCAATGAAGCGGAGCCTTGTGGACGAGGTGACGGGATGGACGCAAGAAAGCTGGCTTGTCTATTTGCTGCAAGGCCAGGAAATACTGGGGATGATGGCATGGCTGGGGTTGAAGGGGGATGCGGCGTTATGTCATTGCTCTGGGGGGCAGTCCTTGACCATTGACACAGACTCTCTGAGGTCTTTTGGTGGGAGCCCGCCCAGATGTACCCAGTACTCCGGGTACGTGATGATCTCAGCGCGGGAAAAAGGAGTACATGGGCGATACGTACCTGCCCTCCCGGCGCCCGATGTACCTTTATGTGCGATGCACCACACAGAAGTACCTGAGGTGACCTTTCCTCATCCTTACGTCCCGTCATGGACGACGTATTGCATGGGTCCCCCTCCACTCCTTCATGCTTTCCCCTTCCAGCCGATGCCCCCACTGTAAATGAGCCTTTCACACGTCAAGGCCATCCCATGGTGCCTTCCCAGACACACTCGCCGTCCATTACATCGTCGTGGTCCTTCTCGTGAAGGCGACACGCTCAGATTATAAAGACAACCTGTTCCCCCCTTTGATCACAGGCTTTTCTTCCCACCATTCCATTCAATATCTCACTCACATACTCGATCTTGAGCGATCTTGGTAAACAAAAACATTTCGAGGCTCCAAACAATCGCCTTTTACCCTATCCCTAAACTATATCCAACAAACCCCCACCCTTCCAACACCCGCACCTTACACACACGCCCAACATGTCAACACAACAATTCACTAAGAAGGCCGTCCACTTCGGCGCCGGCAACATCGGCCGTGGATTCGTCGCCTGCTTTCTCCACAACTCCGGCTATGAGGTCGTCTTCGCCGACGTCGCCGATGCTCTCATTGATAAGCTGAACGAGACCCCTTCATACCGGGTTATCGAGGTCGGTGCTGAGGGTACCAACGAGAACACCATTACAAACTACCGCGCCATCAACTCAAGAACACACGAGGCAGAGCTGGTCGAGGAGATTGCCACGGCTGATGTCGTCACGTGCTCCGTCGGCCCAAACATCCTCAAGTTTATCGCCCCTGTCATCGCCAAGGGTATTGACAAGCGTCCCAGCGACCTGGCACCCATCTCTGTCATTGCCTGCGAGAACGCTATTGGCGCCACCGACACCCTTGCTGAGCACATCAAGGACCCTCGCAACACTGCTGCCCACCGCTTGGAAGACCACCACGAGCGTGCACGGTACGCCAACTCCGCCATTGACCGCATCGTTCCTGCTCAGGACCCCAATGCCGGTCTCGACGTCACCCTCGAGAAGTTCTACGAGTGGGTTGTCGAGCGCACACCCTTCGAGGAGATTCCCAGCATTGAGGGTATCAACTGGGTCGATGAGCTCGCTCCTTTCATTGAGCGCAAGCTTTACACCGTCAACACTGGCCACGCTACTGCTGCCTACCACGGTTACAACCGCGGTAAGCGCACCGTCTACGATGCGCTTCAGGACAAGGCCATCATGGCCGAGGTTCGTAAGGCTCTCGAGGAGACCAGCAACCTGATCATTAGCAAGCACGGCATCGACGAGAAGGCCCAGCGTGAGTATGCTGCCAAGATCATCCGCCGCATCGGCAACCCCCATTTGGAGGACGCTGTTGAGCGTGTCGGACGCGCGCCTCTCCGCAAGTTGAGCCGCAAGGAGCGCTTCGTCGGCCCCGCGGCCGAGCTTGCCGAGAAGGGTGAGGACTGCACTGCTCTGCTCCGCGCAGCTGAGATGGCGTTCCGCTTCCAGGACGTTGAGGGTGATGATGAGAGCAAGGAGCTCTCCAAGCTCATGTCTGAGAATTCCCCAGAGGAGGCTGTTACCAAGATCTGTGGCATCCAGTCTTCGGAGAAGATTCACCCCATGTTGGCTGCTGTTGTTCGCAAGGTCCAGGCCGACAGTGAGGAATGACTCACCGGAAAGCTTTGATGTGTAACGATTGACGGGCATGATTTTTTCGGCGTTTTAGCATATATCACTGGGACAAGCATGGAGTTTGAGGATATTAAGAGAGCGCAGTTTTAGCGCAATTCTGAGCAAACCCGAGTTAAAGGGTAGGATCAAGATCAATAGATCTGAGCTACAAATCCAAACACTATTTCCAAACAAAACAACCCGTCTGCCTCGCGAACCGCGATTTGTGACTCCGTGCATCACGTATGAAAACAAACTGGTGAAGGGTGTGTATGCGACAGCGGAAGATGTGCATAAGATGCTGTACATGGATCTTCCATATGATAAATGTACATCAAGTAAATTCGGCAGGCTCTCCTTGAATCCCAAATGACAAAATTGCATGTAAACTTCCATATGAAAAAGAGTCGTCGCAAATTCTTACCAACTGCCTTCTGAGGGGATTCAGAAACCAGGTATCTACTTCAGTAAAGTATATACCGCAGCCTGGAAGTGAGAGGCTGGTGTGCGGCCACTTACCTGGTAGGTACCTTACTTGAGTTGTGGCTGATGATGTGGGTGTGGCTTTGGCTGTCAGATAAGATAAGCGGTGCAATTGAAGGGCACCTCAGGCAGTTTACGTGGCTCAAATGTATGTGCCTTAGGCAAAAGCCACATCATTAAGGCACCAATCAGCTCCTGAACCTGGCGACGGTAGGGACACATCTGTTGAAGCTCGAAATACCGACTTGGCCAAAATTGCGCCTGCCAAAGCTCTGGAAGCCATCAATTCCCACGACACAAGCTGACGAGGCTCCCCGACTCTTTCCTCCGCGACCGGCTTCCAGCGGCCTCTGCTAATCCTCTCTCCTTTTCTCGAATTAGTCGGACTGCCACGTATGATTCCCCTTTAGGTGTCCTATACAGCGCAAGAACCACTCTTCCCCCACTTCGTTTCTCGAGGACACCATCACCTTTCCTTCAACTTTCTCCCTTGCTGGTATTCAGGCATAGGTCGTCAACATGAAGGTCGACGTCAAGGTACGAACCAGACCGAATGGAATTCCTCAGCTCTGCGCATTGGTCGAGCAAGAGCTATTGGGTCAGCCAGAGCTGCAGCTGCATAGCTCTCGCCAACCTGTCGTCCCCTGAATAGCTCTGGGTAGCTGACTTATTCTTTCCAGCGACAATTGTTTGCCCGCAGCGAGCGGGTGAAGGGCATTGACTTTCACCCTCAAGAGCCATGGATTCTTACGACTTTGTACAGCGGTCATGTCTACATCTGGTCATACGAGACTCAGCAGATCGTCAAGACCTTCGAGCTCACCGATGTCCCTGTCCGAGCCGGCCGATTCGTCGCAAGAAAGAACTGGATTGTCTGCGGTTCCGATGACTTTCAGATTCGTGTATACAACTACAACACCTCAGAGAAGATCACCTCCTTCGAGGCCCATCCCGATTACATTCGCGCCATCGCCATCCACCCGACACAACCTTTCGTGCTGACCGCCTCCGATGACATGACGATTAAGCTCTGGGATTGGGAGAAGGGCTGGAAGTGCGTCCAAGTCTTTGAGGGCCACGGCCATTACGTTATGGGCCTCGCCATCAACCCCAAGGATACCAACACCTTCGCTTCCGCATCCCTTGACCGTACTGTCAAGATCTGGAGTCTCGGCTCGGCGACGCCCAACTTCACTCTCGAGGCCCACGAGGCCAAGGGTGTCAACCACGTCGACTACTACCCTCACTCTGACAAGCCCTATCTTCTGACGACATCCGACGATCGCACCGTCAAGGTCTGGGATTACACCACCAAATCTCTGATCGCCACCCTCGAGGGCCACACGAACAACGTCTCTTTCGCATGCTATCACCCCGAGCTGCCAGTCATCATTTCCGGTTCCGAAGACGGCACCATTAGGATATGGCACGCAAATACATACCGATTCGAGCAGTCTCTCAACTATGGCCTGGAGCGCGCATGGTGCGTTTCCTACCAGAAGGGCAAGCAAAGCGTAGCTGTTGGTTTCGACGATGGTGCTGTCGTTGTGAAGCTGGGTCGTGAGGAGCCAGCCGTGTCAATGGATGCGTCAGGAAAGCTTGTGTGGGCCCGCCACAACGAAGTCGTCTCTGCAATTATCAAGGGTGGAGGTATGTTGCGTCGATCTTGAACCCCACACCTTTTGCTAACACCACTAGATGCCTCGATCAAGGACAACGAGCCCATTTCCCTTCCTGTCAAGGAGCTCGGTACCTGCGAAGTGTACCCCTCGACGCTTGTACACAACCCGAATGGCCGATTTGTCGCAGTCTGCGGAGATGGAGAATACATCATCTACACGGCTCTCGCTTGGCGTAACAAGGCCTTTGGCTCTGCGCTGGACTTCGTCTGGGCATCCAAGGAGAACACCAACGACTTCGCCATCCGAGAGTCGGCAACCAGCGTCAAGGTGTATAAGAACTTTGTTGAGAAGGCGGGTGGCCTCGATGTCGGTTTCCAGGCTGAAGGCTTGACTGGAGGTGTCCTTCTTGGTGTCACGGGCCAAGGGGGTATCTCATTCTTTGACTGGCAGACCGGTGGTCTGGTCAGACGCATTGAGGTCGAGCCGAGAGAGGTTGGTTTCTTGCTGCGCTGCTTCGGTCCATGTGCTAATTTGAATAGGTGTACTGGTCTGACAGCGGCGAATTGGTTGCCCTCGCATGCGAAGACACCTTCTACGTCTTGCGTTTCTCGCGCGAAGCCTACGTCGAGGGTGTCCAAACCAACCAGATTGACGAAGATGGTGTCGAGGCCGCCTTTGAGGTCATCACGGACATCAACGAGAGGTAAGCGGTTTGTCTACGCCTCAAACAACTAGATGCTAATGCTCAAGTAGTGTTCGCACCGGAGAGTGGGTTGGAGATTGCTTCCTATACACCAACAGCACCAACCGGTTGAACTACCTTGTGGGCGACCAGACTTACACGGTATCCCACTTCGACCAGTCCATGTACATCCTGGGTTACATCCAGCGTGATTCAAGAATCTACCTGGCTGATAAGGACGTCGGTGTCACCTCCTTTTCCTTGTCCTTGCCTGTGCTCGAGTACCAGACTCTGGTTCTTCGTGACGATATGGAGACTGCACAAGAACTCTTGCACACGATTCCTGCAGACCAACTCAACAAGATCGCGCGATTCTTGGAGGGACAGGGTCACAAGGAACTTGCCCTAGAGGTTGCTACCGATCCCGAACACAAGTTTGACCTCGCTCTCGGACTAGGTCAGTTGGATACTGCTCTCGAGTTGGCGAGAGAGGCAGATGTTGAGCACAAGTGGAAGACAGTCGGAGACGCTGCCCTTGCCGGATGGCAGGTCGCCGTGGCGCAAGAGTGCTTTACACATGCGAAGGACCTTGGCTCGTTGCTCCTTCTCTACTCTTCCACATCCGACCGCAGTGGCCTGTCAAAACTCTCTGACCAAGCGCAAGAGGCCGGCGCTCACAACGTGGCATTTAGCTGCAAGTGGCTGCTAGGCGACGTTGCTGGCTGCGTGGAGATTCTTACCAAGACTGGACGGTTAGCGGAGGCTGTCTTGTTCTCGCAAACATACAAGCCCAGTCTGACGGCAGATGTCGTCAAGGAGTGGAAGGAAAGCCTCGAAAAGGGGAAGAAGGGCCGCGTCGCCAAGATGGTCGGTGCTCCGGTAGAAGACGAAGACCTGTTCCCCGAGTGGGACGAGTGGCTTCAACTCGAGAAGCAGGGTGGCGCCGCGCCTCAAGTTGCCGAGGTCACGAAGGTCAACGGAACAGACGCGACTGAGGAGGCCGAGGGGGCCGAGGAGGCAGAGGAGGCAGAGGAGGCAGAGGAGGCAGAAGAGGCCGATGAGGACGCCGACGAGGAGATGGCCGAGGCGGAAGAGGATGAGGAGTAGGTAGCCGTGTGCTCGGTATCTCAAAACGCAATTTGATTAGGGACGGTGCGGGGATCGTAAAAGGCCTAGATGTCGAATGGCCCTGCCTCGACGGGCGTTGACGGTAATGATCATGCCTTGCAAATAAATGGAAGATGTTTTTGTGTCATGACGTTACAGTCTCGCCAGTAGATCCGTATGTAAAAGTATATTATAACATGAAGTCTTTGAAGTAATGATGTTCCAGTACCTTAGTCGTGGTTCGAAGTCTGTGGTCAGGAGCATATCTCACACCCGCTGACGTGAATGATAGTTTTCGAAAATATCGCCCATGTCGTTCACAGTAATGATCTCAAACCTGTTGACATCCATGGCCTTCTGTCAAAGGGCATGGCAGATAAGCCCTAGCCACGTTGAGTCCGCCTTACCCGAAACCACACGTTCAACCTCAATAAACCAAGTTCACCTCCCCTTCTGAAGCCGTTCTTAGTGCCCAATCTTCAACACGGTCGAGACCCCAGATACATGTAAACAAGTGCCTCGCAAACTCATCAACATCCGCCGCGGCCGTGTTATGAAGTAGCCCATCGCTATCAAGAGAAGGCACAAAGAGATTCCGATCGCCGCAGCCGTTGGCGTCATCATCCTCGCTGCACTCCGCCCCCGGACGATCGGCAGCAGCATCAACTCCGGTACCGGTACCACCTCTGCCTCGCCCGGTCCTGGCCCCCTTCCCGGACGTCTCTCGACAGAGCGCCGCCCATCGCGGAGCCGAGGGCGCATCCCAGAGGCCCGCACGGGCGGTGAAGAGGGCGCCGCCTGAGCACTCGCCCCATTTCCCCTTGAGGGCGTTGTACACGCCCAGGGTGCAGACGACGATGATCCAGGTGCGGCGGACAGATTCGGAGAGGACCCAGAGGTTCCAGGTCCAGAGGTCGCGGTTGAATACTTCTTCTTTTGGGTGGTTGGGCTTGTCGTTGTTATTGTTTCTCCCTGGTCTGGCGGCGTTGGCGGCGTTGGTGTTTGCTGTGACTTGGTCTGCTAGGTCCGAATCCCTTTGTGCTTGGCATTTCCATGTTGAGGGGGGGCATTGGCTCCTGTAGAGAGTGTCGGCGTCTCTTTGGGCGGATTCCCATAGTTGTTTTGACCAGAGATCTAGGGTAGGCAGGTGTTCTTCGGCGGCGGCGCGTAGGCTTACTGAGCCGTCGAAGAGGCGGATGATGGTGTAGACGTAGAGGGCATGCACGCGAGCTAGATGATCTCTCGTCTCGAGTAAAGGGACGGACATGGAGTCATTGCCCTCTACCGCGGGCTGACTTGCCAGCAGGGCCGTGACGCGTTCATCCAAGATTCGATGGACAAACGCCTCATTCAAAGACGTCTTGTGGAAGTACACCGACGCCGCGGCAAAAGCGTCCTGGACGCATAATGGGAAGTGATTCCCCTCGGTGTAAAGACTGCGGTGAATAAAGGGGTTGTGGCCGTCCATCACCCACCGCCGGACCCAGGCCTGCAGACCGCGAGTGAAGTTGGTCAGGACAGAGACAGGGTAGGCGTCGCGTGGGGGCGCAGGCCAGTGGTCTATCCTCCATGTTTGGGGGGCGAGGAACCACTGGCTTCCTGCGAGGGAGGCGGCTATGGAGGACTTGAGGCGAGGGTAGTCTGGTTTGGTGATGTATGGTTCATGATGTAGCTGCTGCTGCGGAAATGTTGCGGGTTTTGGTGGCGGGAGGGAGAAGGCTGTTGCTGGCGAGAGAGGGAGGTTTGGGGTGGTGAAGTCTAGGTCAGACCAGGGCATGCTCCAGATGCCGTTTGTCAGAGGAGATGCGTCGAAGAGGAGCGTATCTGGCATCGCTGCCGGGATGGAGTGCTGCTGCTGAAGCGATGCCGGGGCCGGTGCCGGTGGGTCAGAAAACGGGAGCGGCTTGAAGGTCTCGGGCCGCCGGCGTCGTTTTGTGACGGGGTAGTGGCAGTCTACGTCGCGGTCGTCGCAGCGGGAACATGATGGTAGGCCTTTATCGCAGCGGCGTTTGGATTCTGTGCATGCTATGCATGCCTTTTGCTTGGAGAGGCGAGTCATTTCTCGATGCTTGCTTACTTGGGTCGACAATGGCGCTTCGCTCGAGTTACATCAAATGAGGTGCTCAGCCGTCAAAATGTGTTTTGGTTTGTATTACGCCGTGTTTGTCATCACAACGATCTCGCAACAGATCCGAGACCATGATTGCTGAAGCAGAGACCGGGCAGGAGAACCTTTGAGTTGAGAGGATGACGGCATTTGTCAGCGCTAACAACTAAGGCGCGGGCTCGGGACGCCGTAAGCAATGTACGGAGTGGGGCCACCGCGCAGCGCCGGTGCGGGTTTTGCGGGTTTTCGGCGGAAGACTTGCGGGAAACTTGCGGGAATTCTATGCGGGTGGTTTGCGGACTCGACTTCCCGGCTGCAGCGATTGGGTACGTCGGAGTTGAACGGATTTTAACCACCAAAAAGTTTTTGATGGCTAATATGATGACAAACGATGGATCTACAACAACGTTGAGCGATTGATCACGTCTTTGCTGATTGAATTGGTGAGAATGAAGGGCTGGTGTTTGTGTTACCAACAGTGCTGGGAAACGATATAAGACTGCGATGATTCTGCCAAATGATGTATCCCTTGGATTCTGGAACCAGATCATCAGCTTCTTCAATCTTGACATCACATCAAATCCAATAACACCTTAAATTAAACCCCCTCCAGATACATCAAAGAAACCTTCAACACGACTCTCAACATGGACAGCGATATTGGCGCCGCCGCTTTTGCAGCACTGACTTCCACCTCCATCTACGAGACCGGAATGACCTTCACCAAGAAGGAGCACAAAAAGCCCTACCCAACCATCTCCCCTTCCCGCCCAGAGCTCTCCCAGGCAGGACGAACAGTCCTCATCACTGGCGGCTCAGCTGGCATCGGCTTCGCCATCGCAAAGGGCTTCGCGCAGGCACATGCCAAGCGCATCATTATTCTCGGCCGCCGCCGGAACCTCGTTGATGAGGCAGTCTCGGAGCTCAAGAAGGAGTTTCCCCAGGTGCAGTTCGACGGATACTCCATCGACGTAGATGACCTCGCAGACGTCGAGAAGCTCTGGAAGGGCTTCGAAGAGGACGGCACCGTCATTGATGTCCTTGTTCTTAATGCCGCCAAGATTTCGGAACATGGGCCCATCTTGTCTCTTGGGAGAGATGAGGTCTGGAGCTCCTTCACTATGAACGTCCGCTCACTCTTGGATCTCTCTGAGAAGTTCTACAAGCAGAAGAATGGCGAAGGCCGCCAGAAGGTATGCAAGCTCAATACAGTGCGTGACGGAAGTCAGAACTGACAGGATGGCTACAGTTCCTCGTCAACGTATCTACGGAAGCTAGTCACAACTTTACCAAATCGGGCCCTTGGCCTGCTTACAGCGCGAGCAAGAACGCAGGAACGATGCTGATCCAGATGATTGCCAAGGATACCCCTCCCGAGAAGATGCAGGTTCTCAACTTCCACCCGGGTGTGGTGCATACCTCGGCTTTCAAGAACGCTGGGATTCCCGAGGACATCTATCCGTTTGATCATGGTATGTGTAGTCCGAGATCAAAGAAAGTGGTGTGCACCTGCTAATCATGTCTGGCTTCTAGTTGACTTGGCTGGAAATTTCGCCGTCTGGGCCGCGTCGGAGGAGGCGCGCTTCTTGCATGGCCGCTTTGTCTGGGCCAAGTGGGATATTGATGAGCTCAAGAGCGGCGTGATTGGGGAGAAGATCCAGAACAACGATCACTACCTCAAGGTCGGCGTCGTTGGACTCCAGGAATAAGTTTTCCTTTCGAGTTCGTGGTCAAGACAGGGGCAATAATAGACATACGAAGCCAGACTACACTGAAATTCATTCAACCTTCATGTTATACTGTCGCTTGATATGCTCCCCAGAAGTTTGCAATGCCATTCGGAAACATCCTCATCTAGCTTCAGTCCACGTGCGCACGGGCAAGATTGAAGGACTCGCGAAGAATGCCACGGGCCCCCGAGGACTGCCAGGTCGTTGGCATTCTGGGAAAGCTTCAATTGCAGAGAAGCAGTTGGCGTAAGGCTGGAACATTGCTTGAATATGGTGGCGTGGAAACCCTTTTTCTCAAATCGTGACCCTTCTCGTTGCATCGAGTCACACTCACGGGCCGCCAATATGTAGCTACTCGGCTAACGAGGATAGAGGCTCTCGCCAACCCATCTGTAGAACTTCGCAAGTCACACTCCCGTGACGGATCACTCACCTGCACAACAAGACACAGTTCGATCATTATTTGTCTTTTAAATTCCTCTTGCCTGCCAGTGTAAAGCACTCCAAGGTTTGCGACCGGTCTAGAATGCGTTTTAGGTCCCAAGTGACAGTAGTGAGATTCGTTTAGAGAAGCATCATGACTAACTACAGTGAGCCTGTTTGCCAGTAAGCCTCCTTTCTGAGAAACAAGAGGCGGGTATTACCGATCTCCTTTCTTGGACTCCCATCTAGGCCTCTTGAGTAGTGTGTAACAACCTAAAATAGCTCTAGGCAAAACATCCTCTAGCACTAGCTTCGCCATTTCCCCTGATTTGGCTATCTTAGTGCCTTGCACCGAAACGAAACTAGAGGCAGGTTGAACAAGTCTTCTTTAGCCAAACGTTTCTTCGAATGAGCTGCAAGTCATCCTCCTTTAGTATTTCGGGTTAGCTGAAGGGCTTGTTGCCATTTCATAAGCCATGGCTAAGATCCTCTCAAAAGCCAGGATGACGCCGTCAGTCATCGGCATGCCGCTTTGACAGCACCCAGCTCACTTCTCATGAAGCTTGTCTTCCCCATGATTGAGCTTTCTAGACGTTCGCGTGCACTAGGTAGAGAGCACGGCCGTGGACGGTGGCAGCGGATTGAAGCCAGGAATCCTTATTTTCATGCTTGAGATTAAGCTACACCAAAGTAGTGTCCAGGGGCATGCGATCCGTCTTCATTCATTCTCATATTTATTGAGATGAAAGCCGCAGTTTCGGTAACCCGACGTCCTCATCAACTTCATTCCGTTCTTCCAACAACATAACCTATTCATTGGTACTCATTTGTATATCTCAACTCACAGTCTTTACCAGATCTCACACTCACTTCCCGCAACATGTACACCAAGACCGCCCTGATCGCCGTCCTGGCCGGTTCAGCGACCGCCGTCTTCGACGTCAGACCGGACCGCATCCGTCGCGATGTCGTTCCCCGTCAGACTGAGCTCTCCGCCGACCCATGCCTCAATGCCCTAGGCACAGTCTACGCCAACGCACCCACTCCTCCTCCCAAGATTCTCTCCTATGAGATGACTGCTCCTCCTCAAACCGACCCTTGCAGCATCACTGTCCCTGCGGAGCTGAGCGCCGAGTACTCGAGCTATACCTCGGAGCTTCTGAGCTGGGTCGACGCCAACTCGGCCTCGATCGCGTCGGCAGTGTCCGTTTGCTCCACTCTCTCCGAGTTTGAGACCGAGATCCCGCTCTGCACGGCGGAACTCGGTAGTGGTGCTATGGAGTCTGGCTCTTCTGTACCAAAGACCACGGCTGCTGGCGGCGATTTTCCCAAGTCTACCGGCGAGACAAAGACTGGAGCTGCCGCTGGCACAGGTGCCGGTGTCAGTGCGACAAGCGGCCGTAACAACCCAACGCAGGTTCCCGTCAACGTTGGAACCCGTCAGACCGGCATGATCGCAGCCGCTGCCGTTGCCGCTGGTCTTGTCGGTGTTGCCGCGTTTTTGTAAAAGGGTTATGGACATACTTGCAACGCGGAAGAAAACACTAGGCATGAACTACAGAGGTTTTCAAAATTGTATACGTAAAATTTAATTTTGTACAAGAATCTATGTCGTCACTATACGACTTGGTCACCATCTTGACTCCTGACATCTGGCACTACTCGCATTCAGAGACGAGTGTAAGCCGATCACTAATCAACCCTTGAAGGGCCTGACCTCCCATGGAGTGGCTACAGCCATGGCAGTTGTGCACTTGGCCGCCAGGGCAGCCTTACCCTCATCACTAGTGGCGGAAACGCAGGGCGTCCCAATGTCTCCCTTGATACCGTCGCAGAGAATGACGGGGTCACCACCGCACGGGGTAGTGATGTTGAAGTTCTTGAACTGAATGTTGTCGCAGACGGCGTTCGGGTTGGTGGAGCAAGTAAGCTTAGCGACAGCACGGCCATACTTGCCGCTCGAGTATCCAGAGAAGTTCTCAAACAGAATGTTGCTGATGTTCATCTGGGAGGGGTACGCAGCGCAGGTGGTGGCGTTGATGTTGAAGTAGCACGAGTCAATGAAGGCCGTGTACTCGTTGTTTGCCTGCCAGAAGTTGCGGAAGGTGACGTTGTCGATGAAGCCGTAGCCAATGTTGGGGCCGGCCCAGGTCTTGAGGCGGGCACCGTGCTGGCCGTTGAGCATCCATACGTTCTCAATAACGACATCCTTGACGAAGCTCTTCTCGCCGGCGTACTGACCAAGAGATCCGATGGACTGTCCGTGGGTGCCGTTGCAGTACATGGTGTCGACGTGGACGTTGGTGGCGTTGGACTTGGGGGAGAAGCAGTCGTCACCAATGTTCACCCAGGCGCGCTTGACGCGGACATCTTCAACGTTCAGAGAGTCGAAGAAGTCGGTGTTCTTGGGCTCGGCAGTGTGGTTGTTGGTCTCGGCGGTGACAATGACGTCGGTGAAGGAGATGTCCTTGGCTAAATTTCTGTTAGTGCTGGGCATCTTGCAGTAATAATGGCGGCACCACTTACAAGTCACGATGAAGGTAGTCCAGCAAGGAGAGTCCTTGAAGTGGATGCCCTCAATGGACAATCCGGTCGCGTTCTCCGCATAAAACAGGATAGGCCGGAGGTAGGCGTTTGTGGGGTCAAGAATCCTAAAAGTTTGTTAGAGATAAGCTTAAAGCAAGTCAGGATCTGTCGAAAGCTTACTCAAGACCGGCAAACTCGTTCCACCATCTCTGACCGTTACCATTCAAAACACCCTGGCCGTACAGCTTGACGTCCTTGCCTCCCCACTTCCAGAACATGATGGAGTTCTGGAACGGATGGTGGAAGGCATTGGCCTGCCAGTACGGGGTGTCGTTGGTGAACTTGATCTCACCCTCCCAGTGGACGTGGATATCATTGAGCCACGTCAGATCGAGCGGCTTGCCAATGATGAATGTCTGGTTTGCGGGGAGGTGCAGAGTGCCGCCGTTGTTGGCCAGCTTCAGGCCCTCGACAAACTCGTCAGAGACATCATCCAGGTCGTTCTCCGAGGCGCGCAGAGTGTAGGTGTTGCGGCAGCCCCTGGATCGCTTCTGGTAAGGGTGCTTAACGCGGAACTCGTCCACGTTGCGAGGGACGCCGGCCGGAATCAACTCGGCCGAATAGGCAAGGGCGCTGCTGGCAGCCGCCAGGACGGCGAAGATGGAAGAGACTCTCATGGCTACGTGTGGGATTGAGTGGTGAGAGGGAAACACACACACGAGGTTGAGTGGGATTGCCAAGTGAGTTGCCAAGTAAGGAGGCTGCTCGGGGGAGGTGATCATCCATCCAGAACAACTCCCAGAGCGCGAGCGTCTTCATATACTCGTTCCGCTTGGCAATGGACCTGCATCGCCAAGTCACATTTCTTTCCCAATTGCTCTACACCCTAAGTGATCATCATGGCTATCAACAGCTCTTCGGCTATGAAAATATTCGACGTCTCTCCAAAGTCGGGGTAACATGGCAGGGGTAGAATAAGCAGCTAGTTGGGGCGATAGCAAGCTAGTCTCGCTACGCCCAGCCATCTGGAAATAACCAGGACGCACTGCGCGAAGGAGAAACAACACAACCCATTCCACCTATCAAGCCCTCGTTTCTCCTCTCGTTCAGCGTCCTGGTACTCCCGCATCAGTCCATCTGCGTAATCAGCAGACCGCCGCACCGGGTCTCTCGCCGGCCTCGCAGTAGCCCCAGGCTCTCCAGGCTCCCCCAGCCGTGCGCCCATGGGGTTTGAAGGGTTGACCAGCCTCGAACCCCATCGCGACGAGGGGGAGAAGTTGGGGAAGATGCGAGCCAACGAGCTTTAGCTGAGGTGGATTCGGAGATTGTGCAGGTTGCCTGCATGTCGGTTTCCAGGGTCGACTGCGCCGTCTGGTCTACGCGAGCAACTGATTGATGGAATTTCTAGACCGTGGTCAACGGAGAAAACTAGCCAACAATCGGATGGATTCGACTTGCGTCGTTAGTCGAGATTCCCCCGCACAAAGCCGCAATCTCCCCCAGTGATCCATCTCTTTGTTGGAAATTTTGCTCCCTTGTCAGTTCCCCCCCGCGTCGTGATGTAGATAGAGGATTGTAGAAGAACTGTAGAGGGTTAGCCAAGAAAAGACTCCTGTCCGTAGTCCCAACGCCCCAAAGCTTCAGTCAACTTGGTCGATGTCTTGGCCACTTGGGCCAGTTGGCATTTCTTTTTGCCAAGAAATATCATGTCTTGATTTCCGGAGGTAATTGCCGAAGTGAGCGCCAAGGCTTCAACCACGACCACACACCGTCTCTTCACGCGTCGTCCAGCGATATTGGTCTCAATGATCACAGCTTGCGAGAATATCATTCCCCGAGTTGTATGGAATTGGAGCAAAAATTGGGCAGAGATCATTTATTCTGTACTAAGCAAAGCCTCTGTCGTCCTACAGCAAGACTTCGGTCCTAGTCACAACGCTTCAAGTGCCAGATTCGCGTTGGTGGCATCAGTCAGGACCTCGACCAAGGCAACGATACCATCCGCAATACTTTCCGCCACCGACGGATCCAAGATGGTGTCGTCATACATGACCTTCAGTATGTGACGATCACCCAGCGACTTGGACACTTCGACGACCAGCGCGTATGGCTGGTACATGCGCACCTTCGACTTCGCCATGACAAGCCATCGGTAGCGGCCATTTGGATCATCCTTGGCTGCCGGCTCAAATGGTTGAGAGAGGAACAAGATTCGGTTACCGTGTGTCTCGCGAGATAGGCCAGCGACGCCGTAAATATCGTCAAGGCCAACGAGGCCGTTCTCGGTTACATCCCAAAAGTCGTCTTGTAACTTGGCAAGGAAGTCGTGCACCAACTCCTTCGGACCAACGGGCGTTCGGAATGGCAAGAAGTTGGCCAGTGTTCCGTTGATTGACTGAGGATCCGGCAGCGCTACGTTGCGACCGCTCAGCAAATAGTCAAAGCGAATATCCGTAGCCTCGGTCGCTGCAGCAAGCCAAAGGGAGAACGCTCCTTGAAAGATGATGCTCGGAGTGACTCCAAGGCGAGAAGCTGCTTGGTCGATGTCTGTCGTCACAATATCTCTTCGCAAGCTGGCAGTGATTTTGGGTGATGGGGCCGTAGCAAGATCTCGGCCATGCAGCTGCTGATCAAAAGGCCCTAGCCCATCCATCTTTGCTTTCCAGTAACCAAGGCTGGCTGTCTTGTCTTCTGCAAAGACATGCTGAGAGAAGTCGCGGAACTCTACTGGTGGCGGTACGCTTTCGCCCCGAAGAATAGCGCCAAAGTGGTCATCAAATACGCGAAGCAAAGTGCCGTCGTAAACAGCGTGATCCATCTTGATGACAAGATCCCAAGATGCATCGCTATGGGTTATGACAGCGTACTTGATGAAGGGACGACCAAATTCAAAACGAGTCTGCCAAAACTCTTCAATGAAGCTCGAGGACTCTGACTCGGAGTCCAAGGTCACCTTGGTAACATTTAGCTCGGAGCCATGAAGTACAACTCCGACCCAGCCAGCTTCGGGTATATCAATCCAAGTCGTCCGCAGGATTTCGTTGAGTTCAGTAAGTCGAGTCGTTGCTTCAATCCACGTATCCGGGTCGACGTCCGCCGTCATGCGTCGGACAGTCTGCAGCGCCCACATTTGCGACTCTCGGCTGCCCTGTTTGAGGAACTCGGCTTGTCCGGGAGGGCATGGGTACACTGGAATAGTCGTAAGCTGGCCGCCTGACTGGAAATTGTGCAAAAGGAAGCTTACCATGATCGATATCTGTATCCCATGCTATCCCAACTTCCTGGGCAGCTACCTTGATTGACGGAGGGATCTCGAAGGAGCGCTCAACCACCTCACCGCGTGCTTCTATCTTGCGCAGAGTGGAGGCCATATCCTTCAACTTGGGGGTCTTGAGGATATCAAGCACCGTTAGCGAGTAGCCTAGTCTTCGCAACTGACCCGTGAGGCTGATGGCGGAAATCGAATCACCCCCAAGCGTAAAGAAGTTCGCTTCACGTCCGATCTCACTCTGAGGGATGCTGAAGATCTCAGCCCAGACGAGCTCGAGGATCTCTTCTGATGGTGTCTCGACTGGGGTAACTTGGTGATTTTCGCCAGGAGTCTCTAGCACGGACTGCGCCAAATACTCCCGGTCGAGCTCGTTAGCTAGCATTTTCAGTGCCTTGCGGTCGACTTTGCGCGAGGGCAGCTTGGGGAAAGCGTTCATGGGAACAACGAACTTCGGAACCATGTACGTCGCCAGTGAATCAAGATTCTCGCGCAGTTCAGCAAGAGAGCCTCGGAAAGTTGACGGATCTTGAACACCAGTTGGGCCAACGGCTGCAGAAGCTTCGTCAAATATGCAGAATGCGATCAGATGAGTCTTGCCTTGGATGGTAGCAGCCAATGCCACTGCATCCTTGACGAGTCCGGAACGGCGGATGGAGTTTTCGACCTCTCCAAGTTCGATGCGATGACCATGGACCTTGACCTGATTGTCTTTTCTTCCGAGACACTCGATCTCACCCTCTGGAAGCCAGCGCGCTAGATCTCCTGTACGATATATGCGCGCACCAAGGGAGTTGCTTTCGACGTAGGCAGCCTCTGTTAAGTCTAGCCTGTTCATGTAGCCGTCGGTCACTTGTGGCCCTGCGATGCACAGCTCGCCAACAGCGCCGTACGGCACCAAACTCTCACCGTCTGGGCTAAGGATGAAAGCCATGACAGTTGAGAAAGGAGCTCCAATGTTGCCAATGCGATGAGTGGTAATATCCGATGACGGCTCAATGCTCTTGGTCGTCACCACCATGGATGTCTCTGTTGGACCGTAAACGTTCAAGATTTTGCAGTGAGGGCTCCAAATCTCAACAACATCTGGCGTCAGAGGTTCACCACCCACTATCAGAGTCTCGAAGCCTGGCACATCTTCTGGACTGAAGAGCTTCGCGACCGTTGGCGTGATGATTGCCTGCCTGACATCCATTCGGTTGATGCATCCAGTAATGTCGGAAAGTAAAGTTTCGGTGGGCGCCATACAGAGTGTTCCACCAGTGCTGAGTGTGTTGAAGAAGTCTTGAACGGATGCGTCGAAGACGTAGTTGGCGAACTGCAGAGTCCGCCAGGTGCCCTCAAACCGGCCTTCCACTTGTGCCATGCTGGTGACTGCAGCCGCGGCCGCTCGGTGAGGTACCATGACACCTTTGGGCATACCAGTGCTGCCAGATGTGTAGATCATGTAAGCAATATTGTCGGGTGTCGTGCGTGTTATCGGCGCAATGTTGGCATCGGATCCATCGCTCGAGACGGTGCTAAGCGTTTCGTGACTTGGCATGACCAGTGACTCAATGCCGTAGAGTTGCTTGACGTAGGCTCCGAATTCAGCATGCTGCGGATGGGCCACGAGGAGCTTGGCCCGTGTATCGGAAACCACAAAGCCGTTCCTTTCGTTCGGGTTATCTGGACTCAGAGGGACATACGCTCCTCCCGCCTTCATGACGCCTAGAATGGCAACCATCATGTCGACTGACTTCTCAAGCATCAGAGGCACCAGGTCTCCGGAAGAGACGCCATGAGCAATGAGAGTGTGAGCGAATCGATTCGAGAGCTTGTCCAGCAATGCATACGACACGATCTCTTTCCCGTCAAAGTCAACGGCAATAGTGTCCGGAGTGCTGGTAGCGACCCTCTCGAATGCACTATGAAGAAGTTCTGCCTCAGGGACTCGAAGACCTGTGCGGTTGGAGAGGGTGTTGGAGACATAGTCAGTCTCTGCGTCATCCATGACTGAGAGCGACGCGAGCTTCATGTCTGGTTGACTCAGCAAGACATTGATGATGTGAATAAACGAGTCTTTAATGAAGTGAAGCCTGCGAGGTTCCATTGTACTGGCCAAACGAATGACGGTTGTAGCAGTCGCTTCCTCTATTTCAAGAACAGTGGTATCAGATCCAGACGCCCATTGAGGTCGACGACCATGTACACGGAAGACTTCTTCGGCGTTTTGCTTAGAAACACCTCTCGCATCGCTCTGGCTGACGAGAATGTTGACGAGTGTGTCAAAGGCCTGGCTGGGAAGGTTCCCAGCACGCAAAGCGCCAACAACGCCAAGTTGTGAATGTCTGAGGAGCTGCGCGAATCCTGACAAAGTCATCTTCAAGTAATCTCTGATGGTGGAGTCGGGATCTGCTTTGATGCGTTGTGGCACCGAGGTCATGGTCGGACCGTCGATCTCACTTATGTCAACTACAGGAACCTCCCTTCCAGAGACGGTAGTTGCAAATGTGACATCGTCGCTCCTTAGGTGGTGGGAAAGCAAGATAGCCCAGGCACCATAGACAACCGCACCAAGCGTGGAACCGAGCTGTCGAGATCGCTGGCTAACGCTGAAACCAAGTTCAACTTCAACCTTGCTGGTCTCCTTGCCTGGGGAGTGATTCAGCTTCGTGGTCTGCGACCCCTCAAGATATTCAGACCAGAATCTTTGGCTGGTGGCGCTGTCTTGGGAGTGCAAATGCTTGACAAAGTTGCTAAAGGCTGGCCGAACTGGAGCGAATTTACCCAGGTAGACTGTTGCCACATCTTCATAAAGAAACTTGTGAGACCAGTAGTCGAAGAGCGAGTGATGCATTGTGACCACCAGGACGTGGCCAGAAAGTACTGTGGCATTCCATAGAGGGGCATCCATTTCCCACTGGCGAGACTTGGCCTTCATATTGAAGGACTCTAATAGCTCCGAAGACTCATGCCAAGGGAGTGAGAGATCATGGCGGATAGTCTGTAGGAAGGATCGTTTGTGTGGAAGAAATACCGTCCGAAGGATGTCCCGAGAACGGAAGACTTGGTCAAAACTTGCTCTCAACTTCTGAAGGTCGACCGCGGCAACGTCCCAAGCCCGTGAGTAAGTATATGGGTCGGATGGCGTGTTCAAAGTTGACAACATAGTCTCCTGGAATGGCGTGGCAGGATAAGCGTCAACGATGTCGACGTCACGTTGTAAGTTGGAAGCAAGACCCAGGTCGGCAATGAGGGAGAATGGTTCGGGCTTTTCCTGGATCCCGGCACTGAATGCCTGTGACTGAGCTGCCACGATTTGAAGGGATGCTCCCTCAAGGAGCCCACTCAGCTCGACCGAGAAGCCAGCTTTGCGCAGCTCAGAGACAGCCTTGATAGCTTCAATGGATGACCCACCCAAGTCTGTGAATGAGTGCGATCGTTTGATGACTGGTTGCTCGATCTTAAGAACGCTTGACCAAGCCGATGCGATGGCAGCCTCTGCCTTATTGGAAGCTCCGCTAACTATATCGTCGTCGCCGTCGCCAATATCCATGAGCCTAGCAAACCCAGAGGCCCCTAACTTTTCGGCAGAGTTGCGGAGGAAGGGATAGTCAATCTTTCCATTGGCATTCTTGGGAATATTCTCAACAGGAAACCAGATGCTGGGCACCATATAGGCAGGCAAGCCCTGGTGTAAGAGCTCCCTGGCAGAAACCACCGAGCTCCTAAAGGTGATGTCGCCTGAAAGAACCAGAGCTGAAGCCAGGACTTTGCGACCATCATTCAGACTGATGCCGAGAGTGACGGATGCGGTAATGGCATCGACAGAGCGCAATAGCCGATCAATTTCTGCGGGATCAACCTTCTGGCCATTGATCTTGACTTGCATATCAGCCCGCCCCAAGATCTCAATCTGACCATCAGCAAGTCGACGGGCTTTGTCACCAGTTCGATAGAGCCTGCCGGTACCAAATGGGTTGTCGACAAAGGAGCGTGCTGTGAGCGCTGTCTCGTTGTGGTAGCCTTCAGCGAGCTGTGGACCAGCTAGACAAAGCTCGCCCGCAATTAGGAGAGGCGCAAGTTGATCTTGATCTTCATCTTGAGCTAGAACAAACGCATCTGTAGTATCGGTCGGAGAGCCGACTAAGCGGTGGTTGAAAGTCCCTCCAAGTGACAGTTGCAGCTCTTTTCCAAAGTTGAGCTGGGTACACTCACTAAGCCCATAGGTATTCCTCAGACGTAGGCCCTTCTGCGCTGACCAGATCTCAACAAGATCTCGCGAGATCTGCTCACCAACCAAGGTGATTTGCTTGAGACTAGGCACCTCATCAGGCTGTAAAAGCGACAAAGCGGACGGAGTGATACCAAGGGAGTCAACTGAGAACATGTTGATGACACCGGCAAGGTCACTATTCAGAGATTCCTGACTAGCAAGGACCAAAGTGGCTCCATGGATAAGCGTTCCCAAGATGGTACGCTGAGCAGCGCTGAAGCTGGGGTTGTAGAATAGAAGCCACCGTTCAAGGCCGTTCAGAGACTGATAGGCCATGCCGCTCGTAGCCGCACGATGTGTGAGAACGGCACCCTTGGGCTTGCCTGTGCTTCCAGAGGTGTAAATCACATAGCAACGGTCTTCCGGGTGGATATCGATGCTAAGATTACCCAGCTCATCAGATGAAGAAGCTGCTAGATTGTCTCCTGGAGAAGAGAGTGTGTGCTCAATGTCTAAGGTGTTGGAGAGCAAATTGACAAATTTATGGCCAGCTAAGACAGTGGCAGGTCTGAGATCCTCCACGATGTGTTCGAGGCGGCTGGAGGGAGTGTTGGGATCGAGAATGGTGTAGGCCGCCCCGGATTTGAGCACGGCCAGGACTGCGATGACAAGCTCCACAGACCTCTCGGCAAGAATGGGTACGAAGGACCCCTTTTCCAGCTTGAGTCTTCTCGCGAGCAAATTAGCTTGGCTATTGAGCTCGAAAAATGTGACAGGTGCCCTGCTTTCCGACTCAACTGCGATTCTCTCAGGGAAGGCAGCGGCGGTCTTTTCAAACAGGTGAGGTATAGTCGTAGGCTCTGCAGTGCGTGTTGACAGGGACTGCGACATGATGAACCGTTGCTCATCTTCAGATCCAAGATCAGAGGCTAACAGCTTGCATTCGCCTGACTTCTTCAACTTCGACGCGGCACTGATGATGCCAGCGACGAAGTGCTGCAGGACAACCTCAATCTCTTCAAGAGGGATGTAGGACTTGCACTTAAGAGTGAGTCTCAATACCTCGCTGTCGCTAATACATAGGACGACGGGGAATTTCCGAAGCCCGGGAGCAATGCACGGCGTGTTCGTCGTTTGACTATAACAGACAGCGGTCTCGACTAAACCGAGGCTTGGGGCGTGACGCTGGATCTCTTCGAGTCCTACAAAGGCATGGCGACCAGCTTGGTTGTGATAGCCGTCGAGAGCCTTGCAGGCTTCACTGATAGCCAAGCCCCCATCGCTCTCGCCATGGAAGCGGACAGGATATGTTTGATCAACACAACCAACGCAGTTGTTTGAGCCGATGAAGCTATCGTCCCGGCGAACCGTACCGAAAGTGACATCGTCAGAGCCGGTATGAGTGCTGATCACATGTGCCCAAACGACCTCAAAGAATGTCTGACGCCAAGAGACCAGGCCGTGGTGAGCTTCAAGATCATTGAGTTGCGCTAAATCTGGCCCATTGATAACAGCGCTGACACCATGTCTACCTCTGGCGGTAGTTTGAGTGTATTCATCAGCGTGAGCACTGAATACGGATCGGGGGATGAGGCCGGACAGGGCTTCAGTCCAAAAAGCCCTGGAAGATCCAATATTCTGTCTTTGATGGTGGAGATATCGTATATATGTGGCAAATCCTGCAGTCTCGAGGCTGGGTAGCCCATGGACTTGAAGAGCGTAGTCGAGCTTGATCATGTGCAAAGACGTTGTATCGATCAGAGCACGATGAAAGTGAAGTACCAGGCTGATGGCATCCCGCCGGCGAGTGCTCTTAACAGTCACATAAGCTGGAGTCTGATTGTCTTCATCCGGGTTCTTGTCAGGATGGTCCCATCGGATGCCCTCGACCCTGCGGATAACTACGACCTGCGGTTGGCCTGAGTCGGTATCATTCGTGATGTAGGATCTCAGGCAGATATCTGATGAAAAGGAGAGTTTAGAGTGAGCTAGTAGTCGAAAGGATGTCAAGAGATATGAGACTTACGATGTGAGGCTAGAGAGTTCCAAGCATTGAAGATGTTCTCGAGACCGAAGGAAGATGGCTTTCCAGCAAAAAGTTCAACTTCCGCCCATTGCACATCTTCAGTGAGAATTCCCTGCTGAATCTCCGTTGCAGGAAACCTGACTTCAACCTCTGAAAAGGCTAAAGAGCTCTCCTTACCGTAGAGCTTGTCGTGGATGCCGAAAGCAAGGTCATCGGCGCTAGGGAGGAAGAAATCCTCATGTTTTTCGATATGCCGGATTAACTGCATTGTAGCAGTCAAAGACTTGAGGTAACGAAAGGTCTAAGAGGGTGGAAAATGCAGATAATGAGATTGGAAATGCTGCAGTTCAGACGCAAAAGATTGATTGTATCTCTGTAGAATACTGTCTTTCATCATTACGAGCAAAGCATCCAGCTTATAAATAAAAACAAGTCAATTTAACGCATTCGCGTTGTTATACGAAGCCCCGGGGCGTTCCAACCAACCGCCCGTTGCCCATCCGTGAATCTTGCCTCCGATGGGATTTCTCCTCAGTGATAGCATGGGAGTTCCACAAGCATACGGCTCAGGTTCTCTACATCACTATCAACCCATAGGTACCCGCGCGGAAGCGATTTTGGGCTTTGTGTGTCACACACACAGCCTGCAGCAAGTTTCACCCAGGCTAGCCCGAGCATCGCCACATCGTCCGACTTCCGCCTGGAGAACGCATCTCGTCACTTTTCTAGACGATTGCGAATATAGAGACAAAAGTTGCCTCAAAGATCCAGAAGCTGGAAGAAAAAGATCACGAGTCGCATTTTGAGCTCCTTATGGTAAAAATATGGCGTGCTCCTCTCGACCTGCGTCCTCAACGTCGACGCCAACTTTACGACCTTGTCTCGAATCGGGCCATACGCCGACATGGATGCGTTTACGAGTCGAAATATCGGAACTATTGACCCGTCTGAAACTCCGTGCTGCTTCTGACCAGGGTCGTGCAACTTTGTAGATGTGCCACTCTTGATGCGAGTAACCATCATCGCGTGATAGATTAACCAGACTTTGTAAGACGCGCAAGGCGACCCTCAGGCGTCTAGACAACTTAAGATTCCACCTCGAGTCAGTCTTTGCGGAGTTTCAGTTGATTTCTTTCCGATAAGGCCGATTCAAATTCCGTGTCCTTAGGTACTCGGCGCAGAGAATGAAAATTTCCAGCGAGGGATCAAACTTGTCTGCCGTGACAGCACTTTCGTTGCTACATCAAGAGTCACGTTCGGTGTGGAGGTGGTTGGAAAATGGCTCATTGGAATGTCGAGGAGAGACGTTCTGGACTCCATCGCGCCTGGAAATGCCTTCTTCCATCCAGATTCAATTACAAGGAATCTTCTGACGACAATCGGAAGTGAGAATCATCAATTAGTGACGAACAGAATGGCGGGAACACCGAGACCCGCTGGTTTCAGCCGTCCCCCTCAGGCTATGAAAGAAGACATCAACATGAGGAAGAGCATGCGTGGATGATACTCAGGTTGATCATATGAGTCATGTCCCGTCCCATAATATCCTGTTCAAGAGATCTCGTTATACATCCAACTATCCTAGCATCTAAACTGGCATGCTATTCGACGTGCCGGACGGAAGCGCGGCAGGCGTGACGCTCGTGGCCCTTGAAGATTCCAACCCATGCTGTGCATGAGAGTCTGCTTTATAGCTTGTCGATCGGGGAGACGTCGTTAGTGACAAGAGGAATGATGTTACGTGACAGGGGCCGCCATATTACGATAATTCCGAATGGGTTGAAGAGGCAGGAAAAGCATGGTTTCGCTGACAGGGTTGCGGTTCCTGAATCGATTCAGATGGAGTCTTCAACGAGAGCAAAATGTAACCCCCGCGCACACAGTGTTCGTTTGACTGTGTTCTCCGTAGCTATCCTCCTTGTTCGTTCTCCACATCAGATGAACCGGAGGCTTGAGCCGCATATTATCGAATCGCTTCAACTCAAACTCTAACAGATGACCATGTTCAAGGAGGGAATATCAAGCAGGTCATCATCTGCTCAATACATGGCGTCATTGGTGGGATGATGCAAGATGGGGAGAGAATGAGATGGTGTTGATGATAATGACGGAAGACAACGCTCTCAACGGCGTTTAAAGACCGGGTAGTTAAAAGTTTGTTCGTCACCACGTTCTACATTCTACAACAATCAATTCGTCAACTTAGTCTTCTATCCTTCCAAATATTCACAAGATTTCAGCATTTCATCTGCGAATATGGCTTCTTGGGATGACCGTACTGTCACGAACGAGCACTTGCTGCCTTACGTTGACTCGAGCACAGCCCAGCCCGATATCAAGGCTGCTCTTCAAACTCTTCCGTTTGAGAGAAATGTTTTCAAGGTGCGATTGAGACCCCACAAATATTTCAATAGTGTAGTAGAACCTTTGGAATGCCTCGATGTTGACGCCAGTAAATACAGCTTCTTGCCAACAGCAATGTGTTCTTTAAACCGTTCATGAACCTCTTGTCCTCAGCTTGGAGTGAGCAGCGACAGATTCGTTCCACTGATTGGCAGCTCATCGTTCTACGCACCGCAGCCACCTTGAATGCTCCTTACGAGTGGGATGTGAACGAGCCCGTTGCTCGTATTTTCGGCTTCACCGGAGAACAGTTCGCTGCTCTGCGCGAGGCCCACGAGCCTTTGCCGGAGGGTCTCTTCACCGCGCGTCAACGCCTTCTGGGTCGCATTGTTACTACTCTCGGGCGCGAGAATAAAGTTGAAGAGAATACCATTGTCGAAGCCAAGAAGACTTTCAGTGATGAGGAGATTACGGAGATCTTCTACGTGCAGGGCATCTATAGTTTCTTGGCCAGGTTCATGAACAGTGCTCGCATTGACTTTGATGAACCGATCCCAGGGTTGGAGGATCAATTGCGCAAATACAACGCCAAGACCATTGAGAAGGAGAAGCAGTATGTAGACTAAAACTGTGGGTAAAGATGAGGGCCTGCAATAGAGATGCATCATGATACTTAGTACAATGAATCTCAATGAAACTTTCTAGTGGACCTCCCGAAGTTGCTTTTGCTCTTGATCAGCGTGTTGGACAGATTCTGTATAAGTTTTATCACGTAAGAGTACTTCAGGCTCTAAAGACTTGCACACTCTTCCAAACCGATGGAATCATCCAAAATGTACACACATGTCCCGAGCTGAATGTATGGGTACCTGAGTGGATTTGTTTAAAATTCACTACCTTAATTTACACATCAAATCTCAGTGCCTCGCCAAAGTATGGGTAAACCCCAGTACGCGCTTTGCATCCCCTACTCCCGCTCCGAAGCCAGAAGAGACGGCAGCATTGATGCTCTGCTCAAAGTCGGTTCTTCCCTCGGCTGAGATGGGAACTTGGATAGTTTGCACCTTGGGCGTCACCAGTGCACCCTGAGCCAGGAGATCCTGAAACCAGAGTAGGAGAGACTCCAGTTGCGCGGGTGTTCGCTGACTGAGCTGCTCTGAAAGTCGAAAGTTGCGGAACTTGACCTCAGACCAGAATAAGAGGCGCTGCGAAAGACGCAAGACCGCATCCGCCCCGCCAAGGGATCCATAGTTCACATAAGTCCCTCCATGTGAGAGCAAAGACGCGAGTCGCTCTCCAGGCTCCCCGAAGACGCCATCGATGGCTAGGGCCACACGATTGCGGCCCGCCGCGTCGGCAAGAGCAGGATGCGCATCGGCACCTCGTGCTTGGAGATCAGACTCGGTAAGGACGGCATCAACCCCGTCTTTCAGCAGGTCGGACTTCAGGGCCTCTAAAGCGTCCAGACTGCGGTCGCGTACAATGCTGACAGTATAGACACCTTTGATGCGAGCAAACTGAGAAACCAGTCGCGCGATGGTCCCAGATCCTATGTTTTGGACAATCCAGTCGCCGGGCTTCAGCGCTCTCACATCCTCAACAAGGAGGTAGGCAGGCAAAAATGCCATGCGAAGGAGCGATGCACCGATGAGATCCTCCGTAGGTGAAAGGCGGATCACATCGGCAGAGTTGAGAATAGCCTGACTTCGCCAAGTTCCTAGACCATGGCGACGCGGGATGACGAGATCGCCGGGCCGTAGCGCTGAGGTCGGGGTCATCGAGGACGAGGATTCGACTCCTACAATCTCAACTCGCGCGACGCCATCGTAACCCAAAACGGGCTCGCCATCGTGGGTGTAAGATGGTTTCACGGGATATCGACCTGCAATGACCAGCAAATCTTGTGGGTTGATCGGAGAGACGAGGAAAGACACGAGAACTTTGCCAGGGTCGACAGCCTGAGCTGCACCTTCTGCCTGGGAATAATGGATTCGGACAGGCGTCGGCGAGTCAGCCATAGATTGAGACTGCGTGATGATCATGATGATTGGCTCGAGTCCGAAATCTTGACAAAACAAATGGTGTAAATCAGTTTGGGGTCCAAAACAGAGAGACTTGTTTGCAACTTGGAGTCTGGCAACGACGGATCTGTCCTTGTATTATGGCTATGTGGAAAGGGCAATGACATGTTCCTGAAGTCTAAGTCACATGTGTTGCATGCTCATCGTTGCTTTTGACAAGCTTTTCAACCCTCACTCCGTGGGGGTCTCCCATAACACGTAAATGTTTCCAGGGCGCGATGATGCAAAGCATCCTTGACTTATACCTCATCGACAAATCTGGTCTCTAGCCCTGTCAACAGCCACATATTATTACACAGTGCAGCAGTATTAAAGTTTAGCACTGCAGCAAATCCTAGGGGTCTTCTGCGGCAAAGCCGCATCGCGGGTCCTACTTACGACGGCCCGGACCGGGGGGGCAGGCCCACTACCCGTTGCAAGAGAGATTCGCCATAGGTAGTATTCTCGATTCGCAATAATGGCACTTCCTTATTCGGCAAGCTGATTTCTAATCGCCGTGGAGTTTATGTTTACTTGCAAAGTTTTCCTTCGATCCTGTCGATAGACAGATCGTAGATGTAGTCAATTCCGCGCGTGTTACATATAGGTACGAAGCTGCCATGAAGAGGCCTAAACGTCACAAGCTGATCTCAATCAAATTGCCAGAAAATTTCTCTCACAGTCCTCCCTCTTCTACTTAATTCTCTTGACTTTGTCACAAAGAAACTACTTCGAAGTCTCTAGAGGCTTCTATCTGGATTCACAATCCAACATGGCTGATTTGGAAAAGAAGGAGGCCGTACCGAGTCACGAAGGCGTCTTGACACCACCTTCGCCATCATCAGAGCCGTCAGACAAGGAAAAAGCTGTTGACACTCAGATACTCAACGGGGCTCAAGATGCTGATCCGCCACGAACTATTCACGGTGTCAAGGTATGTTGTATCATCCTGCCAGCCCCTCTCAGCCCCTTCCCGTCCCCCGAAGGCATTGTGAAAACTGAGCTAAGGTGTGTTTGTTCTTCAGTGGTTCCTCATAATTTGCGCCCTCCTCTCCGCTTTATTCCTCTACGCCTTAGACAACACTGTTGTCGCCAATGTCCAAGCAAAAGTCGTCCAGACATACCACCGCGTCGATCTCGTTCCATGGCTTGGTGTTTCGTTCGCATTGGCTTCAGCGGCCACGACTCTTCCCTGGTCGAAAGCATACGGAACCTTTTCGGCTAAGAAGTTATATCTTGGGTCTACGACTGTGTTCATGGCCGCCTCCGCGCTCTGCGGCGCCGCTCCCGACATCAACTCCTTCATTGTCGGTCGCGCAATCGCGGGTGCGGGTGGTTGCGGAATGTACATGGGACTCCTCACACTGTTGTCAGTGACTACCACTAATGTCGAACGCCCCAAATATCTGAGTCTTACCGGATTCATCTGGGGCATTGGTACTGTTCTAGGTCCCGTGGTTGGAGGTGCCATCAGCGAGAGCAAAGCCACTTGGCGTTGGGCTTTCTATCTGAACCTCCTGGTCGGTGCTGTCGTGGGACCAATCTACATCATCCTACTTCCAGACTTCAAACCGCAAGCTGGCGTGCCTCTCACTCAACGCTTGGCGCAAATCGATTACGTTGGTACCGTTCTGTCCATTGGTGCTATGCTCTGCGTTATCATGGCCATGAACTTTGGCAGGGTTCTTTGGGATTGGAACGAGGGCGAAAGCATTGGTTTGTTTGTGGCAGCGGGTGTTTTGATTATTCTCTTCGTCTTGCAGCAAGTCTACTTCATTGGCACATCGCGAGAGAATCGTCTGTTTCCCATTGTTGGTATCCCTATTACAGGGTAGTTAGTTCGAACCGTGGGTTGACAAAGAGATTAATTAAACTATATAAATTTCTATATAAGTATAAAAAGGAGGTTCTAACCGTAGGTTAGGCTAGCTATAATAATTATAAATAGGGCCCCTAATTAGCCCTTATATAGTTAGCTATATACTATAGTTAAATTAGACTTTTAATTTAATACTAACTTTTTTTTTTTTTTATTAATTTATTTATTATAATTAGAGATATAATTTAACCTCGGGCCCTTTTATTAAATTATCTCCTTTTCCCCCTTTTTTTTTACTTTTTTTATATAACCTATCCCTCTATTTATATATTAACTTTTTTATTATTTATAAATTATTTTAACCCCTTATTAAGTACTATTTTTATAAAAGTATTAATAAAGTTATTATTATTATTAATTTAATAAATCTTAAGGATCTTATACTTTTTATATAATTACTTAAGGGCTATAATATTAATTATAAGCTTTTTTTCCTTCGTTATTCCTAATTTAATAAAGTATTTATATAATAAATAAGAATTAGTATAAATAATTATTAGAATTAGTAAAAGGTTAAGTTAATTAGTAATCCTCCTTAGCGTTATTAAAATTGCATAGGTAAGGTTAATACTATTAACTATACTATAAACTTTTAATATTAATATACTTCTTATTACTTATTTATTTTTAATTAATAAGTAATAAATTATATTACTATATATAATAAATTCGCTCTTACTTATACTCTTATTAACTAGGATAATAATATACCTTAATTATAAAATAAGGTCGTTATTATTTATAAATAACTTATTAATAAAAATATAGAGTTTATTAATAATAAAATTAATTAAGTAGTAAACGAGGCCTCGATTAAGATTTATTTATTACTACTTAAGCTACTTATTAAGTACTTTAACATTTTATTTATTTAGCTCTATAGTTTATATTACTTTAGTATAATTAAAAATTATTTTAAGTTAGTATATATTTATAATATATACCCCTTATATAAGCTTAGCTTTATACTACTTCTTAATATTAATTATATTTAAATTAACGAGGGTAATTTTCTTACTCTACCCCTTTTATTAAAAAACGATAGTTTCCTTTTTAATTATAAAAATCCCGCTATTAAATATTAATAAGTTATTTATTATAAGGACCTCTTTTAGCTTAGTTATAAAGCCCGCTTTTTAGAGCTCCTTATCCTCTTTTTTTATAAAATTAATATTAAATAGGCTTAATATATTATTAGTTTATATTCTAACGATCCTAAATTAGTTATTTTTATACTTAAAAACTAATAAGTACGAATTATACGTAAATATAACTATTAATAATTAATTAATATAAAAATCGTAGTATATAGCTTATTAATAAGTACCTAATTTTACGAGCCTATATAGTAGTTTAAGTACTTTAATAATTATACTTTTTAAGTACTTATTAACTATTTCTTTTAGTAAGTAGGCTAGGATTTTTTTTATAAGCCCTATAGCTAATTAAGTATAGGCCTAAGTAATATTATAGTTCTAAATCTTATATCCCTTTTTTTATAATAATATTATTAGTACTATTATTAATCGTTAGCTATAGCGCTATATTATAAGTAATTAAGTAAGTAGCATTACTTTTTTAACGTTACCATACCCCTAAATTATATACTTAGATTTTTCGTATAATTAGGGTATTTCTTTTTCTTTAATTTTATATACTATTTATAATTTAAATATATAGAGACCTTTATATTTCTCGGGGTTATAAAGGATAAATTAATAAACCCCTTAATTATATAAAGTATTTATTTTAATAAAATCTAATCCCTTATATAGCTTTTTAATAATTATAATAATACCTTCTTTACGTAATTTAACTACTAGCTTAAAATTAGCTTTTTTTATTATTATATAATAAGTATTAAATACCTTATTATTAGTAATGAATTATTACGTTAGGGCTTATTATTATAGTTTTCCGTAACGTTTTATTAATAGTATTAGTGCCCTTTTAATAATTTCCTCTTCCTTATCGTTTATTAATACTATTATAACAATTTTATTAAGGATAATTTCTTATACCTTTATTATAAGTTATATTATTTCCCCTAGCTCTTCTTCTTTTTATAAATTAAAAATTATTTTAATAAGATCTATATAATATAGTTTAATTATTATAATTAATACTTCGAGTAGCTAGTTATAATCTTTTATAACTACGTAAAACTACTTATTAATAAAAATTAATTTATATAGCTTAGCTTATTATTAAGTAATTTCGTACTATACTTATATATCCGAATTTAGGGGTATATTTAAATTAGCCCCTATATTAGGCCTATTGCGTATAATAATTACCTTATTAACTTACTTTTTTATACTTACCTCGCGTAATACTTATATTACTTTTTTAATTACTTAGGCTCGTTAGTTTATATTTAGTAATAATAATAAAGCTAAGGTCGTTTTTAAATATATTTTAAATACTAATAGTATTAATATAAGCTTATTAGGCCCTATAATATTATTATAATACTTAAGTACTATTTAGAAGTATTCGTTATTAATAAAATTAGGATTTTCTTTTTTAATAATTCTAAATACCCTTTTTAGCTATTAATATGCCCTTTTTACTTTTTTAATACTATAGTACGCTTTTATAAGTACGACTTTTAGCTATATATTATAAGCTATTATATTTTTTTTAAATTTTATTAACTTAAAACTCGTATTAATATCGGTTCTAATGCTATTTAGCGGTCCTTAGTATATATTAATTTAGTATTTTTATAGGGCTACTTATATTATTTTTACTTATAAATCTTATAAAAATTACCCTATTTAAAATAATATAGCCTCGTTAATTATACATAGGACCGGTTAACTATTTAAATTAAAAATATTAATAATAATTTCCTAATTAAAGTTAAGCTTATTACGTAATTTAAATTTAAATTTACGTAGGCTCTGCGTATTTATTTAATATTAGTAATATATTTTTATTAACTACTCTAACGCCCCTATTTTAATATTATTATTACTTAATTACTTTAAGAGGCTATATAGCTTCGTAATTAATAAGTACTTAAATCTTTAGTATAATTATCTAAGCTCATTTTTTATTAAATAATTAATTAACTTTATATTATTAATAAGCCTTATAAATATATACTCTTATTATTATTCAACTATTTTAAAATACTTATTACTAGAGATTTTATTCTTTATATTATTAAATATAATACCTAATTAATTTATATTTTTTAAATATAAGAGAAATAGGGTATTAATAAGTAAAATATAAAAAGTTATCGTTCCGAAGTACGTTTTTATTTCTATCGTACCTAGGGTAATAATTTCTTTACCTAAGCTAAAACTAATTCTTATAATACCTATTATTAATATATTAAGTATTATTAATACGATTTTCTATAGTACTTAGAATTACTCCTTTCTTTTTATTAATTATTATAATACCCTAGTATTTAGGATAATTTTATAGAAATTATCTAGGCTATACTTTTTATTTATATAGAATACTTATATAAGCTTAGTATTTAAGTAATTTAAGTAATATAAAAAGGGCCCCTTTAGTTACCCTTAGAATTACTTAGTACTATATTTCTTTTTTTTAAATATTAAAAGAGGTAATATTTTCTCCTTAAGTATTAAAAGAATAAAATTTTATATTATTAAATTCGTCCTTTTATCCACCTCTATATCCGTTATCTAAGGGACTTTCCCTTATTATTTATAAATAAAAGCCTACTTATTTAGAACTTTTATTACTTTTTATTTATTTAGCTTTATATATCTTTTGGATATTAATAGGGTAAAAAAAAAGTAGTTAATATTATTAATTTTATTATAATCTAATTTATTAGTATAGGGGGCGAGATCTTTTTTATTTTCCAAATTTTTTATAAGAAGTAAATACTTTAAGCCGCTATTATAGCTACTATTACTAAGTTCTATACCCCCGGATTTACCCTTATATATAATAAAAAATTAACTAAACTAATAAGGGCTAATTTTACTATTTATTACCCTTAACTTTTTATATTATTTATATAATTTAATACGCTCTTTTTTAAAATAGTTATTTAATTAATATTTATCTTTTTTATAAATAAAATATTATTTTTTCTATTACCCTATTTATAAGTTAAATCTTTACTTATTTAACAGATCTAGGCCTCTTTATTAATAATTACCGTACCTAGTTTCTTTTTTTTTTATTATATATTTAGTTAACTTAATATTATTAATAAGGGCCGTTATATATTTATAGGTATATTTAGTATAGTATTCTCGTTTTAATATTAAAGTTAGATCTTAGCCTTAAGTAGAGTATTTCGTAGTTTTTAAGCGCTTAATATAGGGTTATTTTTATTTTTAATATATATTAAACTATAGTATAGAGATATTTAACTTTTTACTTATTAATCCCCTTATTTAGCTAGGTTTTTATTAAATTATTAATTTAATTAATAAGCTCTTTAAGGATTTTTACTCGCAATTTACCCTCTATTATCCTAATTATAAATATAAAAAAAATTACTTATAGCTTAAATAGGAGCTCTAGATTTTTATTATAAATCTCGAAGCGGCTTCGGATTATATTAATAATATTAAAAAAGTCATTCTAATTAAAATTACGTACTATTTTATAATAATAAATAAAGGCTTTATTTATAAATATAATATTAATTATTAAATAGTATTAGTATTCCCTAATCCTAACTTTTTTATAATAATTATAAAATATTATTAAAGTTTCTTATAAGACCTCGTACTTCCCCCTAGAGTATAATTTCTTTTTTAAAAAGATCTTTTTAAAATTTATAAATTACCTCGTATTTACTATTATATTTTTAATATTTATATATAATCCCTACGTTACTACGTATTATTAATAACTTCGGGTTGTTTATTTCTTTTTTTATTAGCTAATTAGTACCGAATTTTATATTAGTAATAGTAACGAGCTATAGATTAAAATAGGTAGAATTATTAATTATTATATATTTAGTACTATATTTTACCTCTATATATTCTTTTATAATAATAAATTGCTATTAGTAATTATAAGAAGGAAATCTAGGTCGTTTACTTTTTTTTTAAATTTATTAAAGCGATTATACGCTCTATTAACTTATGCTTAGTTTTATAATATAAATTCCTCTTTTATAATTATTATTATTAAGATTTTGTATAGTTTTTATAATTATAATTATATTAATAATACCCCTTATTTATAAAGGAATTTATTAACTACTTTTATAATTCTTAAGCTTACGTTTATAAACTATTCGTTTAGCTAGTAACTAAGGTTATTTATAATTTTATAAAATAGGGGTTACTCTTATAGCCCCTTTTTTTTATAAACCTTAGTTAAATGGATTAATACTACGTTAATTTACTTATTATTAAGCTAATTTATAATCCTATATATTTATATCCCTTAATAATCTAGGTTAATATTTACTTATTTATAAAAAATTAGGATCTTATTTAAAATTAGGTTTCTTTTTTTTTCCCTTACCCTAACTTACTAAGGGTCGTACTTTAGCTTATACTTATATTAATAGTTATTAATATATTTAATCTTAATGGGGATATATTTAATTTATATACTAGCCGTAGTAAATCCGTACTTTTATTACTTAACGAATTTATTAAAATTTAAGTAATTCCCGCTTCTTCTTATTACCTTATTATTACTCTCGTTTTTATTATTTTTAGTAATTACTACTACCCTTTTAAATTACTAACTATTATACTTATTAAAATCCTCCTTTTTATTTAATATAAAAAAGTAAGTTTTAGTAGTTCCTTTTTTAATAATAGTAATAGACGTTTATATTACTATAAAAAAATATAATAATTAGTCTTAGGATCTTTATTAATTACTAATTTTTATTATTTTATACCTTTTTAACTTCCTAAGCTTCGTACTCTTTATAATTTCTAAATTACTTTTTTTTTTAACTTACTTCCTTTAGAATAATATTTTAGAAAAATAGTTAAAAGTAGATACTAGTTAGCTCGTAAAGGAGCTAAATAGGCTATTAAGAGCTGAATAAGTAGGTAAGTATAGTTAGTAAAGTTAAGCCCTTTTTTTTATAAAATCGAGGACTTAAAAGACTTATTAAAAATACCTACTACTTCGTTATTTATACTAAGTAGGGTTAATTATTTTAAAAACTTTTTTTTTAATTACTTCTTAATACCCTATTTTATATTTTTTAAGTAGTTTTTTTCGTAGCTTAATTATTATTAAGTAATTATTACTTATTAATAATTCCTTTTATTACTTAGTTAATTTCTTAAAATTAATAATTTTATACTAAGAACTAGTATAAAAAGGAAGCTTTTTAGCAGCCCTCTAGAGAATTCTTTTTTTTTTTTTTTAAATCCTTATCTTCTTAGCCTTTTTTTAAGTTAATTATAATTTTAATAAGAAGTTATAAAACTATTTTAGGGTAGCTAACTTTTTTTTAAGTTAATTTCTGAGATCCGTAATACTCTTAATATAATATTATTAAGGCCTCTAGATCCCCTCTTTTTTTATAAAACCGTCCCTTATATTATATTTTAAAATAATACTTAGGGAATAATTAAAAGAATTATAAGGAGGTTATTTAAACCGTAGGCTTAAAATTGTATTTATAAAATCCTCGTAATAATAAACTTTTTTATATATTATAAATTTCTTAGTTTTATAATTCTTATATAGGTTCTTATTACACTAATTAAAAATATTTATATTTAAAAATCTTTTTTTTAAATTGCGCAATATTCTTTTATATTATATTATTAAACTCGTTTATTATATTAATTAATTATATAAGTAGTTACTACGTAAATATTTCTTTTTACTAATTTAACTAGTTAATTTTTAATTGCGGGCTAGTTATAAGAAAGTTATTTAGTAAAAAAGCTACTTAAAATAACAATAAAAAACTAATTACTTAAGTAGTTTTATTAATTAACGTAGTTTAATATAGTAAACGTTAACTTTTTATAAGTAATAAAGGGTTATAATTACTTAATTCCGTACGGTATTTAAAAATCGCCTCCTTTTTTATTTACTTTTATAAAGTTAATTAATATAAATCTCTTATCCTATATAATATTAAAAAATCGTCTCTTCTATATAATAAAATACCTTACTAATTTACGATAATAAAATTTAATTATTAATTAGTATTAATATTCCTATTATAGGGTAGTTAGTTCGAACTATAGGTTAATAAAGAGATTAATTAAATTATATAAATTTCTATATAAGTATAAAAAAGAGGTTCTAACCGTAGGTTAGGCTAGCTATGATAATTATAAATAGGGCCCCTAATTGGCCCCTGCGCAGTTGGCCGTATGCTGCGGTCGAATTAGACTTCCAATCCGACACCTATGCATTTCTGGAAGAGCCGAACCATGATTTGCCTTTTCTTCACAATGAGTATGTTTCGCTCCATCCTGTTTGCCCAATCCCCGCAATTACTAATACCAGACTATCAGTGCTTGCGACTTTCGGAAGCTTCATTGGCATCTTTTACCTGCCGCTGTATTATCAGTTTACCCGCGGAATCTCGGCAGTTGAGACCTCCGTCCATCTCTTACCTTTCATCCTATTTCTAGTAGCCTTCAATCTACTCAATGGGCAATTTATGGGACGTACTGGATACTACTACCCATGGTACATCGCCGGTTCAGCTCTCGAACTTATCGGCGGCGTTCTTCTCTGTAAGCCATGGCCCTATTCTTCCAACGCACGTCTATTGACCTTTACAATCAGACATCGTCGATGAAAACACCTCAAATGCTAAGATTTACGGATACACCATCATCCTAGGCACAGGCGTCGGCTGTTTCTGCCAAGCTGGATTCGCCGTTGCCCAGATGAAGGTTCAACCGAACGAGATCCCTTACAGTGTTGGGTTCATGACTGTTGGCCAAATGATCGGCATTGTCCTCGGCACGGGCATGTCAGGAGCGCTTTTTGTCAACTATGGCCAACGTGCACTGGCGCAAGTGTTCCCTGATGTCTCTGCCGACGTGATCTCCGACGCCCTCGCAGGCGTGGGCAGCGGCTTGATCGACTCGGCCTCACCCGAGGTGAGAGCTGAGGCAATCCATGGCATCACTCGAGCAATTCAATTGGCTTATGTGCCAATCATTGCTGCTGGAGCAATTTGCTTGGTGTGCAGTATTTTCATGCGCAGGGAAAAGGTCTTCTGATTTTCTCACCTGCATGTTTAAGGTCTACGCCGTTACGCAGACGACCATTAAGACTTTCGACGTTAATAACTGCGAAGATAGATGATAAAAGCCATGGGGGAGCTTGAAATGCTACACAGTATCTCCTCTGGTTCTAAGAACAAATCATCATTCATGTTGGCAATTCTAGTGCGGCGAAGCGGCAAGCTCTAAATTGATTTTTTGATTCTTGACGCCTGATGCTGGCCATAACATATTGCCTTCTGCAAAAGTTGAGTTGAACAACTAGAACAACTACTGAAGGGTAACCGTTCCGGAGGTGGAGTCCTCCATGAAGATGCCGCCAAAGATGACTGCCTCCTTGATGCCAGTGGGCTGAGTCGCAGTTCCAACGGGGTTCTTCTGCAGAGAGAAGTGGTATTCGCCAAGACCGGCGAGATCTGCAATCTGTTAGCCTGGCAGTCTCTCCATGATTGGGTAAGGTACCACTTGCCATTAGCGACAGGCTCAGTGACCTGCTTCAAAGGATCGTTGGCGGTGCTGTGGAACACTTGGACGGTGCTATGGAACACGATTAGTCAAATGAACATTCACTAGAGAGGAGACTGTGAAGAAGCACATACTTGGCATTGAAGTCCATTTTGATGGCAAAGTTCTCGAACTGGCCCTCGCCGAACGGTGTCGAGAAGATCTTAGCAGCCGGAGTTGTCTTGGAGTTACCAAAGACCGCGATCTCGTTGCCGTTGTCGGCTCCAGTGCGAACATCAATCTGGTGGAAGGAGAAATCCTTGGACTCAAGGTTGAAAACCTGATAGTCGTGCGTAACATTGAGGGGCTTGGTAGCGTCGCGCTGAATAGAGAAGTGCATCGTTCGGATGCCAGTGACAGCCACATCATTGAGCTGAGATCTGATGCTAGGGAGCAGATCGGCACGACGAATGTTCGCCTGAGCTTCACCACCCTTGGGGACGAAGACAGACTTGTCATCAATGTTGATGGCAAAAGCCTTGGTGTTGGTTGCTTTGTCGAACTAGTAGTTGTAAGCAACAATCAAGAATCTTTAGGCAAGTGGAGTTGATACGTACAAGTGAGGCCTGGCCTTCGGGGAAAGTGATGATGTCGCTGAAAACAAGACCTAACCCATTCTTAGCTTTGATCCGAGCACGATTAAGTAGCATCGAGAGACAACTTACCATCGCCCTTGACTACAGCACTCTTGAACACACTCTCGAGGACATTGAAGTTCTCGAGTGTCGCGTCTGCCTTGATACGCCCATCAGGTAAGACAAGAGCAGAAGTGTTCCCGGCCTTTGCACCAGCGCCACCGGCAGCGGCGCCGCCCGCAGCGGCTCCGCCAGCGGTAGCACCGCCGGCATTAGCAGTGCCGTTCTTTGCCGCACCTCCGGCAGCACCGTTATTTCCATTCTTTTTGCCATTCTGCTTGCCCTTGGCAGCGTTGGCACCGTTGTTGTTATTGTTGGCTCCATTGCCCCTGGGCGCTAGAACAGCACCACCAATGGCGGGAACGGGGTTGGCAGCCACAGAGGCGGCCAAGAGACCAACGAGGGTAAGGAAAGAGGGCTTCATTTTGATTTATGTTTAGATCTCGAGACACTCTAGAGAACGTGAGAGTTAAGTTTCCTGGCGTTCACAAACGAATGGATGCAGAGAAAAGCAATGGCCGGCACTGCGCGAAAAGAAAGTAAGTTGCAAAAGAAGAAAGCGAAAAAGAAGGTTGAACCCAAGATATTGAAGAGAGAGTGATGATTACTTTTCCTATCTGCACGGGATCAAAAGCGTTTCTCATGATGATATATGCTATCAGAATGAGCTGCCAGAGACCATCGCCATCGTTCCCATGCCATCCGAAGATAGAGTTCAAGACTTCAGACTGCATCTGTCCGCAGACTTGCGACGAAGTTTCCCCTTCTCTGACTCGGAAGTTTTGGCATGATTCTGTAGCGAAGTCTGATGTTTTAGGTGTAAAAGTCAAAATTTAGAGCCGCATTGCGACAATGCTGACACTTACCCAAGTCCGAGAGATGGTATGCTGGGCCAAAAGAAAAAGGAGTTCGGCCAAAGAGGGCCCCAAAGAAACTTTAATCGGGCACGCAACTGTTGGAGGTGTCTGGGGCAGTTTTTAGTCGGAGACTTTACGGTTCGGCGCCTGTTAAACAGGGGTGTGGCTTGGCAGGGGTCGAGGGGACGACGTGCTCGAGTCAATTCAGGGAGTTTTGGCCAAGAAGTTCAAGTTTCGTTACATGATGTTCACCGTCTTAGAAGGTACGGGGTCATGGTTCCATGGAGTCGGATTCGGGATCTTCGGACGATGAGTCTAAATCCTCTCTCCGCCCTACACATATTACTAACCTGTCGTTGATATTACTTGCTCATATGTTGCCTCCCACCCAGGCCGCCGGGCATTCCGAGCACTCCGCCATGCATGCTGCCCAGAGAAATACGCGCGAATCCTGCCACAGTTTTGCTTTATGCATGTTTGGGCAGGGCCAGGCCACGAAAGATGACTTGATTCACCAATTATTCTGAGAACGGGTGATGCTCTCCGTGCGAGGACGCCCGTCCAGCAGTCAACGTGGAGAATTGCGTGGTGCGAATGATTCCTAGACACAGGACAACCCCACTAATATCCAAGTTCGCGAAGTGCCGTCTGAGGACCCAAAGTTCGTTCCATCAGGTTCCATCCGATCTGAAGTCCGTCTTCGTCAATAGGTTGATTGACATACAGGCCCAAGAGATCTGTACTGGCTGATCTTATGACCTGAAGTCTCAAGTTGCGATGAAACCGTCGCCCTCTGGGTGTTGTTCCTCAGAGCTTGCATGTACAATCAGTTCGGGGCTTGTAGCTCGCCACTGCGCTAGTCACAATGTGCCATTCAGACATCGCCGAGATGAAACAGGCCGATTCAAATCGCCGGTCATCGGCGTCCGCGATAATTGAGCCACAACTGCCTCAGCTTCACTCCCTGGTACTTGACTCGGGGGAACATGAGCGACTAAACAGGTTCCTGAGATGACACATTGATGTGTTATAAACAGTAGAACCGGCAGCCGGCGAGGGTAATAATATATGTCAATTACCCATCCATGTTGGGAGTCAAGTCATTAAGCCAATCTCTAGCAGTTCTATGGTTTGAATGATGTGTCAAGCTCCCTATGAATTTGTGTTCAATACATGCACAAGAGTATATGTAGTTCAAACAGTATCTGAGGTTCATATGAAGAATGAGCCTTGCCGTTTAGATCTGTCTGTAGATGCAGGAAGCCACCTCAATCACGGGTGTCTTCCGGTAGTAGAATACACCACTGTCTCATGGCAACAGAGGCTGCGTATAAGCAAATGATCGGTGTCACATACCATATGTTCAAATGGTATTCATTCTCAATTAGAAAAGAAGCATTTCGCGATATTAATGAACACAATAGGCTACAAGTAAGGGAGTCTAATATCTTTATCGACCAAGGGTATTATGAGACGCTGATCATCTACTAAGGTAATGAGTGATCTATACGAAATCTCACTGGTCAAAAACAATCAAGTGAGCCTGAAAGCCAAGATTTCTACCCGCCAAACTAGTGCCGTGCGCCTGTTTGTTCGACCAGACTCGACTTGAGCTTGGAACGGGGGTGGATAAGTTGTTCCCCACGTCTCCATAACCAAAACCCCAACTTATTACCATTTTCACCGAAGCTCCACCGATCTACACCGAGCTCGGTGTACCCCGCACGGAAACTAATCCCGATTACTCAAGCGAGCCGAGGCAAATGGATGTAACACATCATGTTTACCCCGGATATCCCCCAACCTCGCTAGCCTCTCGCATTCTCCATGGACTCTTTTTATACATCTCATCAGATTCAACAAAACCCTCAAAGACTCAATTCATACAAGTTGGCACCTAATCACACCAATCGTGCGTGACACACATCGACTACAACTCAACAACTTCAAAACCTCTCTTCTCAACCTTGAACCCCGGTGAAACGTTCTCCTCCCCCTTAAGCATCGACTCCGCCTCCGCCTCAACCACCTTCATCCACGAGCTTTACGGAGTCCCTTGTACGGGTAACATCACACAATTCCCACCTCTGCAATGTCACACACGCCCAACTTCGCCAGCCCTCCTCCCGACGTCGGCCCGGACGCCGCCGTCTCCTTCCCCCGCAAGCATATCATGTTAATCACCCTCAACCGGCCCCGCCACCTGAACTCAATCTACTCGGAACTTCACTACTCCCTCGCCCGGCTTTACGAGTGGTATGACACGGAGCCAACCCTCCGCTGTGCCGTCCTAACGGGCACCGGCCGCGCCTTCTGCGCTGGCGCGGACCTGAAAGAGTGGAACGTCCGTAACACCACGGGCAAATCCAACAACCCGTCTTCCGTCAGCGCAGACCCGGCCCCACAAGCTCCGGTGGTGACAGCCGACCACCCGGACGCCAAGCCAGGTGAAAAGTGGCCATCCACCGCCGGCTTTGGCGGACTGTCGAATCGCGGTGGGAAGAAGCCAGTTATTGCTGCTGTCAATGGTCTGTGTCTCGGTGGCGGGATGGAGATGATTATCAATGCGGACTTGGTGTACGCGTCCACGAAGGCTAAGTTTGGACTTCCCGAGGTGACCATCGGTGTCATCGCCATCGCTGGCGCTCTCCCTCGTCTGATAAAGTCCGTGGGTCGCCAGCGTGCCACGGAGATGGCCCTGATTGGGAGAACGGACTACACTGCCGAGGAAATGGTATCCTGGGGACTTGTGAACAAGGTTGTGCAGCCCGACGACTTGATGGAGACTGCGCTGGGTGCTGCGGAGGCCATTGCGAGAAACTCGCCGGACTCAATCATCGTCTCGAGAGAGGGCCTAAAGACTGGGTGGGAGCCGATGGGTCCGATAGAGGCGACGGGTTTCATTGACCAGACGATTTATCGCAAGATGGAGGCGGGAGAAAACATGACTGAAGGCGTCAAGAGTTTCGTCGAGAAGAGGAAGCCGGTGTACAAGGATAGTAAGCTTTAAGGACAGCTGCGTAGCTTGGTCAACCTGAGGGAATTGTATTATTTCACTCTTGCTGTCTGCACGCGGAAACATCATCTCCTTTACTGCTAGGCGGTGCGCAGACCGCGGGATATCATGAATTTCCTCCTAAAACAAATTGCAAACCCCTTTTCAGCCCGGCGGGTATGGGCCCAACCACTTATTACACTTTCCCCCTTCCCTACGGCGGTCTTAACCTAGTGAGTGAACTCCTCCTTGTTCTCCACACGGAGAACATCTCCAGAGCCGGACTCGGAATCTTTCTCATTGAGAGCGTGTGACGCTTCGCCAGGCGTGCCCATGCTCGACTTCCAGTACAATTGCACCTTGCCGCCCGTGAAAAGTCTGTCGATCTGCTCCAAGCTGAGGTTCTGCGTCTCGGGGTAGAAGAAGTAGATGAGAGGGATGAAGAAGGCGTTGAAGATGCAGAAGTAGACATAGGTTCTCCACCCAATGCTCTTGATGCTGACGGGCGTGATCTCAACGACGAGGAAGGTAAAGATCCAGTTCGAAGCGGTCGCGAGGGCGGCAGCACGGGTACGGATGGCCAAGGGCGCATATTCGGCAGGCAACAGCCACGGGATGGCGAGCAGGCCGACGGCGAAGAAGAAGTTGAAGAGGAAGAGCATGACGATGGCGACGATTCCGGCGGGGACGCTGCCGTTGGAGACGGTGCCTGCGAGGATTGCCATGCATGCGCATTGGCCGGCGGCGGCGAACAGCATGAGCTTTCTGCGGCCGAGGCGGTCGATGATCCAGATAGGGATGAGGGAAGAGAAGAAGTAGGCGACACCGTTGAAACCTGCGAGCAGGAGGGAGAGGTTGTGTGACATGCCGACAGATTCCTGGAAGATGACCGGGGCGTACTGGGACAAGTTAGCATCACGGCTCAGGTGAAACTGGGTATATCATCTCCCCAAACTTGAGGGTAAATACAGGAGAAAGCTTACATATGTGATCAAGTTGATACCACTCAGTTGTTGCATGAACTGGCCACCGATACCCAACAAGGTCCGGTAGAGGAACTTTTGGTCGCCGTTCTTGAACATCATCTTGAAGCTACCAGTATTGGCAGCCTCTCGCTCCTCTCTGATGGCAGCTTGAATCTCGGCCAGGTTTCGCTCCAGCTTGGGCTCGTTCTCGGTAATGGACGTGGCGTCCTTCTCCACCGCCCAGAGGATGTGCTTGGCCTCATCGTGGCGGTCGTGGGCAATGAGCCATCTGGGCGACTCAGGCAACACCAGGATTCCGAGGAAGGTAACCAGGGCGAACAAGATCTGCAGGGCGAGAGGGAAGCGGAACTGAGCGTCGTTGGAGACGTAGCTCATGCCGTAGTCCACCCAGTATGCGGACATAACGCCAAAGATGTTGATGGCTAGTTCAATAGCAAGACCTTTGCCGCGATTATCCGCCTTCATGAGTTCCGAGTGCCACACAGCTGCCGGGAATTAGCGTCACCTGTAACCGTGATGAGGAAGTCATGAAAAAGTGACTCACGAATAGTACTAGTATTCATGCCATTACCAAGTCCAGCAACGATGCGTCCCACAATCATCTGCGGGATCCCAAAAGCAGAAGCCTGCAGCGCGGCACCGATACTCAGCACGACGCATCCCAGCATGATGCACTTGCGGCGTCCGAGTCTTTCACCGACAAGGAGGCAGAAGATGGCACCAAAGAAACATCCAATCTCGTAAATGGCCACGACGGTGCCCTGCAGCGAGGAGCTGCCGCCGCCGCCGTTGGTGGTGTCGATTTCGGGGAACGTCCGGGTGAAGGCGTAGCCGGTGAGCAGGCCGGACATGACGCCCTGGTCATAGCCGAAGAGGAGGAAGCCGGAGCCGGCCGTGGCCGTGATGGCCCAGTTGAGAGGCCTTCCGACGAGGATGGTCATGGTGAACGGGGTGTATGATTGGAGAGACGATGAGGGAAATGCGGCTGAAAGGATGGAAATAACCTCACGCGATTGGGACTGGATCGCGAGATGAGATTGAGAAGGGAAAAAAAGAGACGAGATGACTCGAGGCCAGGGAGGTGGACAAAGAACGGACCCCTCTTGTTTCCACGATGGATGGGGAATGTGGTTCTATATGTACCGATCCAAGCATGCCACGCAAAGCAAAGGGAAAAAGTCTTTGGTGTTGAAGGAGAAAAAGGGTACACTGCAGCCGCTAGCTCCAATCTCTTCTTGGCCAGTCTGTTCTTCTTCCCGTTGTTTGAAGCAACGTCATTTGATTGCTGCAAAACCTTGTAGAGACTCAAGTGTGTCAAGTCGGCTGCATCTTTTCCCACCTTGAAGATGGGAGAGGAGAGTCCCTCTCTCCCCCCACAAAGAGTACCGCAATGCGGGGACCCCAGCGCGGAGGTTGATTAAGCCAAAGCAAAGACAACATGCTGACGGGGTGAAGAGGACCAGGAGGGTTGTACTTGGGATACAGTCCCTGGCCTGGCTACGGTTTCTGCGGGCAGTTGGACGCGCATAGTTGGGTGAGAATGGCTGTCCAAATGACTCGCGACGGGGTAGACTTTGAACAGAGTACCGTTGTCCTATTTGCTCCAAGCTCGCGAGTTTCCGGGATGCGGGCGCGAAAGAATTTTCCCCCTCTCAGCCTCCCAATTCTAAAGGTATTAGAGACTAGGAAGTATATGGCTACGAACAACGTTGTATGCATTTCCTACATGCAGGCGGAACCGTCCTTCTCGCCCAACCTCCGGATAGGCTTGTTTGCTTTACGCAATTACTTGGGACTCTGGGAGAAAAAGCCAAGGTTCCGTCTGCGAATCCGGGGGGCTATTGCTGGAGGGGTTAGAGTCTTAAGAGACTAAACGGACAGGGACAAGGGTGAAAATCGCCGAGCTTGGGCCATGGCGTAAAGATGCGTGGAGCTGCCTTCTGCAGGAAGATAAGGAAGTTGAAAGCGCTTTTTCTTTCTTTTTCTTTTTTCCTTTTTCACTGTGACCGGTGGGATTTCACCCGTTCATCCTCTTCCTGTGCCTCTTCGGTGCTCCGGCTCTCTCCGAGGCGTAAAGCCAACAACGGCCGACCAAATATGGCTGTATAAGACTCCCTTCGCGTGTCTTTTCAGGCCGGCGTCGACGCCCTCCCATAATTATTATCTAATTCCAGGAAAGGCCACTCGTAGCGCCATGTTCGGGAAGAAAGCAAGCAAGTTGCCGCTGAGCCGCTGAGCCGCTGGACAAGACCCGCGGCTCGACCTGCCACACACTCCATGGCTCCAAACCCTTGACGGACTTTTCTCCGATCTTGTCGCCAATGCGAATCTGTCCAAGCAGAGTCGAGTATTCATCTTCCTCGTCTAAGCAAGATCCCTGTGGCTTGGTGGCTGGACAGGTCTACTTGCCGCGGGATGATGAACGCCGCAGTGGCAGCACCAACTAAATAGGTGCTATAGCAATCAACGTGGTGGTCTTTCAACTGCCGGGACGCGTGGAACCACATCTGATCAGCCACATCTCAAGGTACCTCATCTCGAATGCGCCTCGGGTTGCCGTCCCGATCGCATCCCCTGTCGAGGGAAGTACATCTCAGCCATCTCATGGGTAGCGTAACTGTGAGGACCGGGACCGAGCCAAAACAACCGCGCTTATTTCATCCCTCGAACCATCCCTAGCAGGAGACGGGGAAATGAGGTCATCCTCGTACTTTTTGTCTCACCCCGGCTGGTCCCTGGTCACTCCTCCGCAAACCCGCATGAACGCTGCACCATGGGGAGGCTTCCGCCTGCCGCCAGTAAGCCGCTACGGAGTACTTGGTCTCCGTAGTATTAGCAGTCTTACTCGCGGGCAGCTTCCTGGGGATGGAAGAGGGTGGGAGGGGGGAAAGGGAAAGTGTGGAGATGATGACCCACGCCTTTGACCTTGGAAAAACCGTCTTGTCCCGACATCTGTACCCGCCAATCTTGTCCCGTGGGGCAGCTTTCCTCGGACCAGATTGGATCCCAACGTCAGGTTGTTAACCCGCGGGGGTGGTGGGAGGGGAGGAGGGGCGCGGCGCTTGTTCTTTGATGCTAGCCTCGGATTCCAGCAGTTCGGAGACCGCGTGCCTGTCAACCACTGTAACGGGTCCTTGACTGAGTCGCGTGGTTTTTCTTTGAAGTCATGAGGTATCAGTAGTAACGGTAATGCCACGCGCGGGAGGTATTCTTCATAGACTTGATGCTGATCCGATACTAGAGCCGACGCAGAATATTGACGCGTTACGTGGAGGTCTCGTTGCGCCAATGCCTTCCCGAGCGGCTAGAGCTGCTCACACGAGATTTAGTGTCAGAGCACTTCATTCCATCTTTAAATCATCAAAGTAGAAGAAAGAGAAAGAGAGAAACATAACGTAACGTAAGAAAAGTCTTTGTCTCGTTCGTCACCGGGATACTAACCGTCTCCCAAGTCACCCCAAAACTCCTTCAGGTCATCTGCCCTCCACTTGGTGCCCCATCCGCTCTCTGTCTCGATCTTTTCTAGTAACTCTAGTATCGCGCGATGCTCCGCGGGATGGCTCATGCAACGTCCCGCAATCCATAGGGGCTGGACGCTGTTGGTCCACGCCCCGTGGTGATGATTAGTCATTGAAATTCCGCAAATCTGCCTGGCGTGCCAGAGCGCTGAGCGAGGCCTCGGTGATAGTCGTAGAGAGGCTGGCCTGTTCTGCAGCATCAAGAGTGACGCTGTGTGGTATAATTGATTCCCTGAGATGGCGGCAGGGTTGCTGTACAAGATCTTCGGGAAGGGTTCCGCGTCCGATGAGGGTATCGACATGATGTGCTGCATCTCGGATGGCCGGCGGCTGTGCCAGTCTTCGACATATCTCCAAAGCTTCATCCACCGTACTGGATATCTCATGTCATTTCTCGGCCCGTCAAAGAATAGTCCGCCTGGATTGGCCTTGGCTAGTGGAGCAAGCAAGTCGAGAACCTGGGCACACAGATAGACTGCGTAGTTGGCCCACATATCGTGGCCGGGGTTGGTGAGGAACAAACCAGCGTCTGTTTCGAGATCGACAGGTGATGCCCAATGGCTGACGGGTATCAAGGTCTTGACCGACGAGATGAGGCCACCGCAGACGTCCATTCTGACAATACACCAAAATAACGCCTGCTCGACGCCACCCACAAAACCGTTCATCCCTACGGCCTCCATCAGACTGGCGCAGCCGTCGAGATGTCTGCGCCAGGCTTTGGGGGAACAGCTGGCCATTTCTAGAACGCAGAGCACAACGCATGAGGCTATAACGGCTGTTGTCCGCGTCGGCAGTTGGGGTAAGAGTAGGTGTATCGCTTCTTGATAAAGAGCCAGGCTCTGGTCTGTAGGCCGACTCCTGTCTTTGAGCTCCATTTGTCGGGCTGAAAGAGCCAGCATAGAATACCGCAAATGATCGTGTGACCGGGCCATTGTTGGGAGAGAATGCTGAAAGTGACGCTGATTGTCGAATTTGTCTAGCCAGGGAGAGATTTCGTCCACCCAGTTCTTCCATAGCGCGCACTCCTCCTCCAGTGGAAGACGAGGGGGCT